>NJCR01001631.1:0-10936 GCA_002234235.1 Fusarium hostae | reverse complement strand
TTGGGAAGTCCGGTAGTGTTGTATAACTTCAACAAAAGTAGTGTTGTACAACTATACAACAGTTGTACTCATATAACAACACTACAATACGCATGTATGACTTATAAGTAGCTTTAGAGACGCCATCAGATTATATTGAGCTCGAACAGCGCTCATCAGATGCCAAACAAATCAACTTTGGGGTCAAAGTTGATTTATTTGATTTATTTGATACCCTATATCAATTTTGTGAGTGGAGTCCCCTACGTGAAGTCAGCGATATGCTCAGTAACATGAAGCTCATCAAGCGTGATTTGGACCATGCAAAGGGCTTGGAGGAAACATCGATTTGGAACGAGCGTACACGTGAAGGAGTCATGATGAATTGTTTTCACAAAAAGGAGCACCATGTACCCATTTATGAACATGCTATGCAACACTCATTTTGTATGACGGAAATCAGGAAGAGACGAGCCCCAAGTTAAGTTATAAGAGGGGAAAACGCAAAACCCACAGCTTTGATAGCGTGCGGTCCGCCCTGGCATATGCCACAGCTGCAGCCGAATCAACATACCTGAATGGCGCCGCATTATCGTAAATCTTGTAGTTGTTTTCTTACATCTGGACCATAAGGTTCAATGGCTTAATTGAGCTGACGCTAAGCAAACCACCACAGGTTGCTCGCTTCGAGATCGATACTCTGACGGTTGAGATCTGATTGCTGATTGGTCACGATGTGACTATTCTGGTTTCCGGACATTCTTCAGTCGCTCTTCTACCCTCTTCTGCTTTTCCTTCTTCTGTTTTGCTTTTCTAGAAATCTTCTCTGGTTCTCTCGATTTTGAGTCCTTCGATTCTCAATCCTGCGCCGCCGCGTTGATTCATCGGCGCCAATGTAATCGGTATCATCTAGCAAACGCTTTGCCATATCTGTGTTGCGGATGGTGCATCGCCCCTAATCGCGTGGCACGACAAGATGCCTCTGCCAGGCGCACTAACCTCAGTAAGTACTTGGGTGCCATAGAGACAATTCAAGCTAATTGGGTGTTTCCAGGTAGATGGAGCCCGCCACCGGAGAAGGCCCTGGCTCCGGCCCCGGTCCGAGCCCCTCCTACGAGTAGCCGCGATTTCCCCGACCTCAACGCCGATGGCCTGTAGTACTTGGACCTAACCAACGATGCCTTTGACTCCTCCGACTCGCTGTCATTCTACAGCGATGCGAAACTCTAGCGTGAAGAGTACGCATCTCGACCTAATATAGTGGCCTCAAACGGTAGAAAGAGAAAGAGCAGTGAAATCAGTGAGGAAGAATTCAGCGTCCTAGATGCTGGTACCTATTCTACCACCCCGAGCCCTGGGATTCGATCCGGAACATGCCGAACCTGCAATGAATTCAAGAACCATTTATTAATTGAGATTCCACCCATCAGCGTGGAGAACGAAGATGACATATCATTGCCTTCAAGATATATACACAGCCCGCTTGCTCATAAGCAATCCCCTCAGAAAGCGTTACCTGTCATCAACACTCAACCTCACTCGAAGGGAGCAACAAGCCCTTCGAAGAAGTTTGTTGTTAGTTCTAAAGCTTCCAATCCAGTCCATCAGACCAACTCGCTTCCTCCTCGAATGGATGATGGCAGGTATAAGCCATTGAGTCCTGACTCCAACGAAGAATCTTTAACGCCCCCTTCCCATAATATCTCAATTGCCATCTTGAAAATCTCTACGAACAAACCAGAACAAATTTATACTCATGCAGGGCCGACAGCTATGCCTGCAGTCCAGACAGACTTTGCTTCGCTCTCCCAACGCCTCATTACTCTAGGAATAGCCGACCCCAGAGTGCGCGCCATCGCGTCAAACAGCTCGCAGACCACCAAGGCTACCCCTGAAGATTCTTTCGATAAACTTCCCCGCAAAACCCATCCCGAATCAAGTCAAACATTGTTTCTTCTGAATTAGTTGAGTTCTCAACCATCGACCTTAACTAAATGGAGTGAGTTCATAGACAAGCTCATTCAGCAAAACGATAAGAATTTCATAAGAGCGATGAATGAGCGCTTGCTGAAGGAGAAGTGAAGTGAGGTCAAGTCAGAAAAAGAGCGATTGTTACGACAACAGAAGGCCTTCAAACAACTCACTGACCCAACGGATGAGTATAGGGCACTTTATAGGAACGCGAAGAGCTTACCCAAGCCATTACCCAAGCCTACGCCCAAGGCCTTAACACGAATGAGGATGAAGTTCGACTTGATGACCTCATCGATGAAATCCAAGCGGTGGAGCATGTCCTACTCAAAACAATCGATGGCACCGGGCTAGATGTAGCTGGCTTCCTTGGGACTGTCCAGAAACCAACGCATGGTCGCCCTCCTGCATCAGTCATTATGGAGGGCACTTGACCAATGTTTCAAAAGAGTGCCGACTTATCTATGATGTCGAATATTGCCATAATAGCTAGCGAGGTGGGTACGCGAGACGTTTATGAGACTCAGCTGCCCAATGCTTCTCAGAACCTGCAGTAGCCAGCAACATCAAGGATTGAAGCCTCGCCAAGGACGAGTGCTATCTCCCAGGAAAACAACGCTGTTAGGGCTCCTATGTTCCCGAAAGACACCGCAAAACACTCAAATACACCTCATCAGTCAAGACTGGTAACGAGACCATCAATGGTGGATTCCATGCCTGTAGATGCAGAATTTGGTGTTGGTGATGACGGCTTCCCTGATCTGGATGAACTCTAGCTCCACCCAGTGCTCAAACCTGTAAGAAACTTGGTACAAGACAGTTGAAGTCCGCCTCAAGCGATACATCGTCGCCCTGTCGATGAATTCAGTGACTTCAGCAACGATGAGGAGATCCTTGCTTTTGCACAGGATTATAAGACCCGTCAGTCCTACGTTCCCATCTCGTAAGATTTTCAAAAAGTCTTCTCAGAGACAACTGGTAATGCTGAAGCTGTTGCAAAGCCTTGAACCTCGTCAAAGGAGCTATTGACGTCAGTAGCGCCAGAGTCAATTCCTGCCGAGCTGACGAAGCATACGTGGTCGCCTGAAGTTCAAAGGATGCTCAAAAACCGGTTCAGAATGAAAGGATTCCGCCATAATTAGCTTAAGGCTATTAATAAAACATTGAGAGGTAAAGATGCCTTCGTCCTTATGCCAACGGGTGGCGGTAAGTCTTTATGCTATTAATTACCGGCCATTATCAAAACTGGCAAGACTTAGGGTATCACCATTGTGGTGTTGCCCTTGCTCAGTTTAATGCAAGATTAAGTTAACTCCATGAAAGCTCTAGATATTTAGGCTGTAGCTTTTAATGGCGAGCACTCTGATGAATATAAGAGACAGGTTATAACTGCTTTCAAGAAGAGAAGTCCAGGGGACTACATTAAGCTCCTGTATATTACTCCCGAGATGGTGAGCAAGAATACTACCTTCAATAATGGGTTGTAAACCCTGTATAACAAAGGTAAACTTGCTCGCATCGTCATTAATAAGGCTCACTGCGTCAGTCAATGGGGCCATGATTTCTGGCCAGATTACACAACTTTAGGCGAAATCCGCCAGAAATATCCTGGAGTGCCGGTCATAGCTCTCACAGCCACTGCAACACAGAACGTCATCATTGACATCAGGCACAATCTCAGAATAGATAAATATCAAACATTCTCGCAAAGCTTCAGTCGTCCAAATCTATACTACAAGGTTCACAGAAAGACAACGAGCGCCAAATATATAGACGAGATTGCGCCGCTGATCATGTCCAAATATGCAAATCAGAGTGGGATTGTCTACACGGTCTCACGAAAGAACGCAGAAAAAGTTGCGGAGAGTCTTTCGATCCAAGGAATCACCGCCAGACACTACCACACAGGCCTCAATCCCCAGGAGAAGGCTGAGGTACAAACTTCATGGCACCAGGGCCAGGTCAAGATTGTCGTTGCAACAATTGCGTTCAGCATGGGTATCGACCAGCCAGACGTGAGGTTTATCATACACCACAGACTTCCAAAAATCTTAGAAGGATACTATCAGGAGACAGGTCGCGCAGGCAGAGACAGAGATCCCTCCAATTGCATTCTTTTCCATGGCAAGCAGGATATAAGGATCCTGAAGAAGTTGATCGCTAATGGTGAGGGTAATAATGAGCAAAAGGAGCGCCAGATGACTATGCTTAACCGTGTCACGGCATTTTGTGACAACAAGTCTGATTGCCGACGGGTTGAAATTCTTCGCTATTTCGGCGAGGACTTTAGTGCACCGCAGTGTCCGCAAGACTTGCAACAATTGCAAAGCTGGTTTGATCTTTGAGCAACGAGAATTTTCCGAGTTTGCCATTGCAGCCATCAGGGTTGTTCAGGCGCGGAGGAGGATTACTGCGGTGCAATGCGCCGACATCCTCATGGGGAGGAAGTACCCCTTACGAGGCACGTCGCTCAGATGACTGGTACGGAATGGCAAAGATCCTTAAGAAGCATGAGCTGGCTCGAGTACTAGACAAGCTGTTAGCCGAGAAGGCATTTCATGAGAATAACCAAGTCGGACATCATGGCATGGCTATCCAGTATCTGAAACTCGGATCGACATGCCGCCTGTTTCTCTCGGGGAGACGGAAGCTCATGTTATCGGCTTAAGTACCGGAAGAGGGCGCGAATAACAAGCCTTCCAAGCCCCGGTTGAAGCAAGCCGGCAAGAAGCCGAAGGATCAGGATGTGACCGCCATGCCGTCGCCAGACGAGTCTTTACCTGTTGGACGACGGAGAAAGAAATCTCCTACTGTGGAAAGCGACGATGAGAATGGCGCCATGACATTGAACGGCTATGCGAATGATGGGTTCATGGTAAATGATAACGAGGATGAAGAGGCCTTTGAAGAGATGCCTGAACACCAACCACTGAAGCCGCTCTCGCGGTCGCCTGGGCTTCCAATATCCATCAGTGCCGAGTTGGAAGACTTGAACGAAATACACCGGGATATTGTCGACGGTTTCGTCCGGGAAGCAAAGGTAGCAGAGGAGAAAATCCGAAAGCGGAAAGGGCTCAGATCACCACTGTTCACCGAGAAGGAGCTCCAGGTCATGGCTATACGGTGGACAATTTCTCTTAACAAGATGTCTAAGATTCCAGGCATTCAACTTGACAAAGTCATGATTCATGGACCGTAGATCCTACGTATCTTGCGAAGATACTGCAGCGGCTACCGTGAGGTCATGGATCCCAAGTGCTCTGGAAGTAACAACCAGAAGATTGTGGATCTGCTAAGTTCAGATGCCGAGACGGATGAGTATGCCTACGAGGACGAGGATGGGGAGGATTCTCCTTACTTCAACACCAACAGGCATGCTGATATTCGGGCCTAGGTATGATCCGCAGGCGATTTGAGTCAAATCCTCCACCACAATAGGGTTGCGGGGCCAACATTGTGTAGGAATATAAACAGAACAACATCTACTACTTTATTCTGTCTAGCCACAGAGAATAACCAGATGAGACAAAATCAATCAGTAATAATATGGAGGGTTATATCCAATTGAGCGAGCAATGCCAGATGCTGCTCTGGCGGCTTTATCAGGCAGCTGTTCGACCCGGGGCCGGTATTGAATCCCACTTTCGGTATGAACGCCAGCTGAATGGTAAACTGCTGAGGGATATCAGAGACTACTACAGCGCGATGGAGCTAGCTGGCCCAAACTCTCTGCATTGCCGGCCGGTTCGGGACATTTTCTGAAGCTCTTGGGGGAAAGAGAAAACAACCTCGGTCTAGTGCTGCCCTAATGAAAGCTATTCCCTGCCATTTTTTATACCTTCCACTGACATCATGACACTTGATATTGTTATTACATTGTAGCTCGAAGCTCTCTTATCAAGTCCTTCGCTAGAGCCTCCTAAGCCCCTCTCACTGTAGGTCTTCGCGAGTTGGAACTGCTTTATGGCCTAGGTATTATCTTACATAAGTAGAGGTTCATTTGATGATGATGGTGGTGGTGATGATGATTATAATGAAAGGCCTTGTTGTGACCGGTTTGGGTACTCTAAGTGAGGGACAAGTGACCTACTTTGACACCTTTGCGAGGTGGTGGGGTAACTAACGAATCTTTTGCATGATACCGTAATAAAGTAGTAAAAGTGGAAGCACCACCTCGAGCTAACAAAGTTTTGAGACGTAATTATTTCATCAGTTATCAACCAGGATTAATAAATTGCATTTAGCCACCGGCTTGATTTGTAAAGCTCCGCATAGTGACTAATAGAACAAGTAATCACGCAAGCCACAACAGCCATTGGAAATCTCAGTTATCCTTAGGGATCAGTATTACATCACATTCTGTTTAGGTTCTGAACGGTAACGCCGGTTAAAGACGACTTGGACGAAAAGCGATGCAGTAGCTTAAATAATCCAATGTGGCTTGGTTTCTCATCGTGCTCACCTTCCCTAACATGTCGGCTTGATCCTTCGTGACAGGAAACTAAGGCAACATAAAATCCATGCAGTCCCGATTAAACTTCTCTCAGCTTCCAGATCTCAGAAGTATTTAAAGTTGAGCTCGGCTCGACTTGAAAAAGATTAACATAGCCGCTAACTGCAGATCAGCTTGCGCATCTCATTACTTCGAGTGAATCTGTTACGTTTCACTATTCGATTTTACAATTAGTATAAGATGGCTCCAGCAATCCAGGGACGGAAGATAGCGATTACTGGCGCTAGCGGCCAGCTTGGGAAGCCGACTATCGACGCCCTCATCGGATTGGGCGCCCATACTATTACCGCTATTCAGCGACCTGAGGCTGCCAGCACGTTTCCTGTTGGTATTACTGTCAAGAAGGGCAACCTTAAGGATGAAACTTTCCTCACTGAGGTGCTCAAAGGCCAAGATGCCCTCGTCTTGATGCCGCCTCTAGCTCAACTCGTAGAGCTTCAGGAGCCTGCCATCCGCGCGGCCGCTAATGCTGGCGTACCCTACATCCTTCCATCTGAGTTCGGCCCCGACCCCTCTGCCGGCCAGCTTGTAGAGGAGAATGAGCTACTTGTAGCGAAGGAACGCATTCGAGATTTGATTGAAAGTATCGGTGTCAGCAGTTGGATATCTATCGCCGTCGGCCCGTGGCTTGATGCAGGTCTTACTCAGGGCTTATGGGGTGTCGAACCGAGAACTCGCAAGGCAACGATCTGGCAAGGGGCTGATGCCAAGGTCAATACAGCGACCATCTCACATACTGCTGAAGCAGTTGCTGCGGTGCTGAGCTTACCGGAGGCTGATTTGGCCAAGTACAAAAACAAAGCTGTATATACGCCGTCGTTCCACCTAACGCAACGAGAGATCCTAGACGCTGTTCAGCGCGCAACAGGGACGACAGACGCGGACTGGGACATCAAGACGCGAGATGTTGACGAAGTGGCTAAAGACTATGAGGATAAGATCAGCCAGGGCGACGATTTGGCGCCTTTTATCAAATTCTTTGTCACACATTTCCTTGAGGGCCATGGCGGCGACTTCAATCACAAGGTCGATTCAACGGAGTTGGAGAAACTGGAGCATTTAGGATTGCGCAAGGAGAACCTCATGCAGGCTATCAAAGTGGCCCTGCAGTAAATTAAATAGAATTCTACGAAATGGGAGATAACGTGGTTTGTCCCTTGTGAAACCGAATTACTGTGTTATTACACTCAACCATTAATTAAACAACCACAGCTTCAAGAAATTTCTTGGAGCTGTCTTTGAATATCTTCCTCTGAATAATACAGAGAAAACAATGCTACAGTCCGAGCATGCCGGGAGCTCCGGATGAATTAAAAGCCATCTTCATCCCGAAGTTGTAAGCTGAGGATGCCGAAATCGGACACTAGCATCTGGCCTTCGGCAATGATTACTGACATACAGTTGCTCGTTGCCACAAGTTGCGTTTCAAATAATGAGCTAGCGAAAATATTATACCTAAGATACTCCACTTTGAAGAATGACTGTTTTCCAGGGTCCTCTAATGCAAGGTCATAGTCTGAGGACTAACTTCATATTATATAATCCTTTGTCATCAGCTTTGTAATTGTAAATGGGTGTAAGACGTTGCAACATCCACGCACCGCTTGAGAGAAGTCTAAACCTGGTTGTCTGCTGGACTGACCGATATTTTGTGGTTACAAGGTATACTGTATTAGAACTTCACCTTGTCTCATGATTGGTTCCCTGGGATTCGTGTTAGACTTCCCCGCATTCTCTGATGTGCTCACAAACTTGATGTGAACTCAGCTGTACCAAACTTCAGAAGTTTCCACACATTCCTTGCTGTCCTCCGTATCATGATATGGCGTCCGCCACAATGAGCTCATCACGCATTTTATGGACCGAAACATGCGGATAATTACAAAAGGCTAGAGGCGCGCCAGCGGTACGCCGGTACCTGGCTCCTACCTCACCCTTAATATTAACCATTCAAAGCATCGAAAGCTAATTTGTAGCATCTCGGAGAGACGTCCCACTAGTGAAGTGATGACACATCTCCCCTTTTGCCGGTTGGTCTTCAATAAGGCGGTCTAGGAGCTCGGCATGAAGTACCAGCAACTTGACGAGATAGGACCTTTCATCAGTAATCCGAGGATACGGAACTGCAACCCTTCCTATTCTAAGTCACTTGGTAGGAATGGAAATATTTAATCAATATCCAACAATTACTTCCACTCTTGACACCTTTCAAGCGTTAGAAAGCTAAGACGGCCAGGTTAGAATGAGAACCAATTTCACTAGCGTGCCTACATGTCACTGAGAAAGTTTGCCTATCACTTATTTCCACGTCCCCGAATGCTTTGATTAATATCCACAGTTCTAAGTTTCCCAATACTCTCTCGCCACAACAGGACCACGACTTTGAGTTGCTGACCAAGAATTTTAGCACAATTCCCGGCACATTCCTTAAGAGGATTTTTCCATTTCACTGGCATGCTTTATTCCCTCGTCTTCATTTCATGTCTCCTACGCGTCATTGCCACCCTCATGGCTGAATAGTAAGTTGAATGCCGGCCCAAAGTTGCAAGCCGTGCTCGTTCTTTTCTGCTCCCGTCGTTGTCTAGTATTGACCTGCTCGAGGACAAGGGACAGCTCTTCTCGCACCACCCTCTCTTCGTCTCCACCTTCGGAGATAGCCTTCTCAGGGCGTGTTGCTTTATTCTTTTGTTCGGCCTCTGGCTTTACAGTCTCGGGATGATTTTGCTTCATCTCATTCATCCTTTCCATCTCGAATTCCACAGCAGCATCAAGGCGCTCCTTGAACTCCTTTTTCTGCAGGTCTTCCCCAAGCATCGCAAAGTGACATCTGCGAAATACCCCAAGAGCACTTGAGATGAGGGCCACAAGCTCCCAAGCAAACAAGACCGGTAGTGCATAGTGCAGTTGGGGATTGCAACCACGAGACCAAATATCTATCAGTATTTGGTAGAGCTCGTGAGCGGGAAATATATATCCGATGCGATAGAATGCCGGGCTTAGATCGAAAGGCAGCAGAGTGGAGGTGACATTGAAGATAATCCATGACACGAGGGCCATTGGGACAAACGGAGGTGGTAGCCATATCGTAAATACATCAATGGTGAGAAAGTTGATATGCGCGAAGAGCCATAAAACGACCCAGGATAAGATAAACTGGCTTCCATTGATATCCCAGCCCGATTTGAAAGCCCAGATGGTACTGATAACGCATAGTGACCCAATAAACGTGTAAGAGAGGGAAATTGCATTGCGGACAATAATAATTCGGTATGGGTCGACGCAGGCATATAGTTTAAACTGAGCATAGAGGCCATTGATGGTACCGAGGTAGAAGAACTCTTGGATCAGAATTAAGATGATAACCACAGTGTTGTAGATTGCTCTCGACCCCTGAGCTGTTGGTTGAATGTTGATGGATTGGACCTCCCAAGGGTCTGCGAGGACCGAAAGTGTAGCAGGGCCGGAGACAGATGTAATATTGCCAGTCCCGTTCCCAGTACTGTATGCTACCCTGGCTGCCTCAGATAGAAGCTCAAGGCTGGCCGATATGGCCGAGGCGACGGTGGGAGCATACATAGCTTCATTCCATATGTACGCCATCACGTCAGCGTTCTTATATACCGATGCTGCTGCGCCGTCCGTCAATGCCTCTTGCAGCCTGCCTGATGCGCCTGGTGACACGTAGAGAGCCCCCCAGTATCTCGTCTTACAGACGGCTTCGAGCAGATCGATCGAGGCTGGAAAGTCCGAGGGCGATCGTTCGATTAAAGATGGAAATGTCGGCCCTTGGAGAGCAGCATAAGCACCCAACACAGCGCGGCCAATGGCGCCTCCATCATAATCAACAAAAACGACATGAAGATTGTGAATATGGCTCCTCTGCAGGAATAGAGACCCAAAGATGTAGCAGAAGAGGCCAAGAAAGAGAAACTGGAGGTAGAGGAAGTTGGCGCCAACCGCCTTACAAAACGATTTGCGGACAGTCTTCGGCACCGGGCTGTTATTTGGTGGACGATTATCCCAGGCCCTTGGATACAGAGACTTGATTGACGGCATTCTCAGGAATGGCGACCCTCTTGGTCTCAATCACTCCTGGGTTTGGTTTGAGAAACTTGGTTAAATTAAAAAAAAAAAAAAAAAAAAAAAAAAATTTAAAAAAAAAATTAAAAAAAAAAAAACATCGAAAAAAAAAAAAAAAAAAAAAAAAAAAAAAAAAAAAAAAAAAAAAGCAAAAAAAAAAAAANNAAAAAAAAAAAAAAAAATTTGAACAAAAAATTGAAAAAAAAAAACCGTCGAGGTTAATAATATGGGAACGCTTTTAGACAGAGACTAACAACTCTGAATAAGCTGCCTTGACTCATGATACTTTCCCTTTTGAGCCGCTAATGCCGGTATTGCCGATAATGCCGCTGATGCCGCTAATGCCATTGATGCCGCGAATGCTGGAGTGATTACATACATATCCCGTACTGC
>NJCR01000163.1:0-12671 GCA_002234235.1 Fusarium hostae | reverse complement strand
TTATAATATTCCTTAAATTCAACTAAGTGATGACTTTTATGACCATTAAGGATTAAGAGGCAATAGCGACTAATTGATCGCTTAGTTATAGATCAATTAAAGTGTTTTAGCCAGTTAAGACCGAGCTGGTTATTTATCTATCTATTTTAGCTTAATGCAATAACCTAATTGCTGAGGAGATCGCATTCTCAGTATCAGTTAGCAAGGTGATATTGGCCTATATTAATGATAAACAGCAGGATTAATTGCCCTTCTGCATAAACCCCCAGAATTGCAGTTATCTATTTATAATTTCTAGGCTATATTTATTTTAGTCTTTCTTGCCTATATATATCTATAATAACTATTTTAGGCTTAATTATATCTATTATAAAGTCAATCTTATTAAAGTTCTAAATATTATTTAATTAAATACTATATTTTATAATTATATTCTATATAAATTAAAACTAACTATAAATAATANNTATATCTCTAAAATTAATGCATTTTTAGCTTTAGTTATTATTTAATAAAGTTATAAGCTTAATACTTATTAATAAATAATATATTGCAGTTAATAAGTAGAGAATTTATAATATTTTCTATATATAATAGTTATAAGAGAAATCCTTATGTATTTAGGTTAAAAATAAATTAAATTATTATTTACTCTTTTTAATTAAATAGTTTTTATGATTTAGGGATAGAATTATATAGTAATTATATGCCCTTCTAGCGGCGACTTAAGGTATAGTAATTAACCTTATAGATAGTTGCTGCCTATTGGGCTTTAAGTGTTGGATTATCTTGAAGAGCCTGAAGGGCAAGGAGCATCCTGGCTTTATATGAAGATTGTGATATAATTGATGGTTGAGAAATAGTTAATTGAAGTGTAATGTTGTAAGGTGAGGGATTTTTGTCTTATCTACTTATCTATCTCACCTACTTATTAAGTACATTAGAATATATTAATATATAGTAATTATATATAGTTAGTAGAAATTTATAGAGTATATATAATATAACTATTTAATTTATAATATTAATTTAATATAATTAGAATTTATTTATTATATTTATTAATAGAGTTATATAGTTATTAATAAAAATAAATATAAAGAGATAAAATCCTCTTAAGGCCTTAATTTTTTTATACTTTTTTATATTTAATTTTATACTTTTTTAATTTAATTCTTATATTATTAAATTAATATTTTAATTTTTTATTTTATAAAAATAACTTTATTTTAATTAAACTTAATTTATAGCTTAAATTTAACTTATAGTTAAAAATATATAAAATTATTATTTTATATAATCTTTTTTTTATTAGTACTTTTTACCTTTATAATAAGTTTACTATTAAATATATAAAAAAATATAAATCTTAATTAATTTATATTTTATTAAATATAAATAAATATTTTATTTTCAACACTTTATTTAAAGTTATATTTTACTTAATATAATTAAATTACTTCCTATTATAGTTTAGGTAAGTTTTAATATTAATATTGTAATATATATAAGTTTTAATACTTAATTATATATAATTCATTGCCTGGCTAGGGGCCATCCTTATATAGAAATTCCAAGGGGCTAGACAGATAAAAGATTACATACAAGTAATCACACTAACATACTATAAACACCACCGTCGCAGTTAGAGTTAGTCACCGCTACATTACCCAAGGATGCAGAGTCCATTACAGCAGACCGGCTTCTGGTTGTTGTTGTACTAGTTGTTTGGGTTTCGGGTATCGAGGGAAGGAGCGGCGCCTGCGGCCATGGCAAGGGAGCCCTAACAAAACAGGATTTGCAGCTGGCCGGCTGTGAACCATGTTGCCTCAATCTGTGCAGACGCACCAAAGCAGGCCATGCGGTGGCATCAGATGGAGCGGCCATGGTATGTCAGTGTCTAACTCTCAGGAGAATGTGGCCGCCCGTGTCTGGGATGACCATAGGAGATGCAGAGTAGCATTAATTGATATTCGAATCTATGGACGGGGGTTGTTTATAGGCATATTTAGAGAGCGGACGGGAGTAAAACCGTGCTTAACCTCCGGGATCGGCACCGAGTCCATGCTCAAAAAACGGCGTGGCTGCTGCCCTATTGGCTGTTAACCCTGCGTCGGTAAGGAGCTCATCTCGGAAGGGAATGTGATCTTCACTCGGGCTCAGCTTCCTTGGGACCTAGACGATCGACACTTAACTCTCATTAATCCACGGACTCCGTGGTAGCATTGAAACCTGCTTGCTAGTTAAAGCCACATTTAATAAACCAAGGAGCTTCATCTTGATGTTGCAGCCGGCCTAGCTAGTTAGCTGGCTGAACAACTGCGACGGAAGAACCCAACCAATTGCCTACTACTCGTTGGCTCATGAGGGGCAGGCACCAAGGCGAGCCAACTAAGCACAGCCGCCAAATTGACCGAACCGGTTTTTATGGCATATCATGGTTTTATGGCCAACTAAGCAGAGCTTAGTTGGTTCGCCTCAGGGCCTGCTCCTCATGTGCCAATGCGTACATCCAAAGCCTCTTGTGCCGTCCCGAGCCCCTAGCATCCATCGCGCACGGGCCCATCCGAGAGATCTGCATCTTTAGGTTTCCTGGTTGGCAAATCAATTCCCCAACAAAACTCAGGGCTCAACAATGCCATCCCAAGCATCCGGTTCGCCATGGAAATACTAGTCAATATTTACCTAAGAGGACATTGTCTATGCTCTGAAATCAAACCCCGTTGTCCGTCTAACCAAATCATATTTTTGTATTTTAAACGATAAGTGTCTACGTCAGGCTGACTATCCCTGCACTATAAAGTTAAAAGCCCAGTTTAATGGAAGGCCGTGACCTAAGTCTTCTTTTCAGTTACGTGCTGGCACCAAAATCCTGGCACCAAAATTGCACCACTACTGGGGTCGGGATGTATTAGATGCTAGCGGCTCCAAGACGAAACATGAATTTCCGCGGGCATGGTTTCAGCGCGTGACCAAAACCGACATCTGCTTAAGATAGTTAAGAATCAATCAATCACTAACCACATATTCATCAGAAAATTATCCCTGCTAACACAAGTACCTTATCTCAAGGAGGATCTAGATTATGATTGAGATTGTGTTGGGTCTCACTGTAATTGAGGTCACTCTCCCGAGAAAAGTTATTGTTACCAGCTCGTGTCCAGTCCCAAGTACACGCATTGTCCACGAACAACTGATTATGTAGTCGATGAACTTCTGTGTGAATCTTGGTCTCGGGGTTGTTGCGAGGGTTCAAGATTGGCACTCATGACCAGTGTCTGTTTCGGAACTCAGCAGCTTTGGTGCTGCTGAGGCAAGTATGCATTATTGACTACTCGAATTATGGTATCTGCCGTGGGATCGAAGCACAATCCAGAACTGATACAGCCCTAAGAACCCTATCTGAAGCGCTCAGTCACCCAGGCTGCCAGCCACCATCTTCTTGGGCACATCTCTCTGGAAAAGGGCAGAGAGCGGAGGGAGGTCGCCTTCGCTGTTAGATTCGGTAAGGTTAATGTAGGTTATTCTGTTATTGACTGTTTTTTGTCACCACCACCTGAAGGAGGGCTCGGCTGCCAGGAATCTGTGATAGCATCGTTGGAACCTTCGTATGCACAGTGGTTATATTCTTGTCGCGTAGAGTCGTCATTGTGAGACATTAAAGCCTGGTCTTACACAGATCCATCCTCATTGTAAAATGCCCCAGTAATTGCTGTCATGAGTTCTAACTGGGAGTCCGCCGACCACAGATATCCTCCTGGACTTCCGTGACCCAAAATTTGCTAGCATTCACAATAGCCTGTCTTATGGCCAGCATCGAAGCTACTAGAAAGTCCAGCGGAAGATCTCTACGAGAATCTTTCAGAGTATCTGAAGCAATATTTTGTGGTTGTTTTATGAATATGACTTTTGTCTAGGTACAATTTGGTGACCTGCTCGCTTGTCTGACCCACTCGTTTATCTTGCACATTAATGCAGAAAAGGCCGATAGTCGTCTTAGAGTTAGGTACACAAGGGTACGAGAGAGTAAAACGTCAAAAGCAAGGATGGCCAAATATGTCGACATGGCATAGCGCAGTCGCAAAGGGCCGAATGGAGGCACACCCAAGTTCAATGAGACTCGGGTTGTGTGTAGTGATAAGGTTGTGCGGCTTCCCACCAAACTCACTCTGGCCAACTTCAAGTCTTTTACGGAGTGGAATTTAAAAACTGGTGAATATGGGGCTAGAGTGAACAGCTCAAGCCGGGTAGGGGACGGACTTTTCCGTGGCTAACAAGGGGACATGGGATGAACAGGGGGAGGTGAATAAGGCTGTGCTGATGCTCCTTTAATCTTTATTCAATTTCTATCGGCGCTTTGACGGAGAATTCATACACTCTTCTCCACATGCAGCCATTTCTATAACCATCTAGCTTCATATTCTTCCCTGTCGCTTTTGCAGAATCGGGCTCTGCCAGACTAATTCACTCTTTATGCCAGCTCTCCGTCTGTCTTCATATGAAAGCCGGGATCGACATACCATGCCATAATAAGCCTATAACCGGGCTTTCAGTCCTCAATAATATATAAACAAACATCAATCAGAATAAAGAAATACAACCAAGTTATCTCATTCTTCAACTACGCGATACTGCATGAGCTAGTCTAGTCCCTTGCCCAACTTGGCTCAGACGCGGCTATTCGGCAGAAACCTATTAATTACGGCACCCTTCCGACCCTTGAAAAAGTATATCAACTGCCGGTCGACTGACGATGAAAGTAGACTCGGTGACATTGGGGCGCCGGACGCAAAAGGTGCATCACCTTTCGATAGGCCATTTAGGGCCCACTTGGCTGCATTGTCGTCACGGTAGTTAGAAGTCTGTACTTAGACCAGGTGGGCTTTAAAGCTTAGAAGTTATTGCAAAATGACGAAAGGAATGATCGACGATTAGAATTGTGCCTCGACAAGACCAGACGTTGGGATTTCTTGATCTTGGTTTTGAGCTGCTGCAAGCCAAAGCCCGAACAGGGACGGAGACAGATCATCTTACTGTGACTACGAACCACCCGCTGTTTAGTTACATTTAGGAGGCCTGGGTTACGGTAAATGATGTCACGACTTCAAAGTCTTGAGTTAGTCTGGTAAAAGCCGGTTTCTCGATGTAATGCAATGCAGCCTTGCCTGGCCAACAATGGCAAGGGGATTGGTAACTCGATTTAGGATACCTAATTAGATGACCAGACTTTTGCGTCTCGGGCTCAGATTATATTATATCCATGTAGAGGTCGCTGCGCTCATTCCTGGAGCACTGAAATGAGAAGTGAGAAACTACGATTAGATGCTGAGCCTGCCAACTTTGTTGATGACCCGACTTTAGTGCCCAAAGGTAGCATCAGCATCACCAAAACAAGCAGTTTTATAGGGCTACAAATGTAAATAGATTCATAAGACGTAGCAAAGGCACGTCTGTTGGCATCGGCAACACCACGCAGCTGCGGGCGTCCCGGCGGTTACCGTCGATCTTAGTCACTTTTGAAGTTAGACACCACAAACATTGCCGATCAATAAACTCTAAATCCAACGTTGGTATTCATCAAACTATTGCGCGGCCGATCGCCCGTCCACTTCCTCCTCGGTGAGGCACAGGACCAGTGACCGGCAATGTGGTGGGTGCCAAGATGAGCTTCCCCAGCCCCGTGGCAATCACATCAAGCCATGAGCCGGGAGATGTTGGAAAGCCATGATTCTATTTTCTGTCTTCTTCCTCAAAGAGGGGAAATTATACATATAAACCCCTCAGCTTCCGAGGACTAGCCGAGGTTTTAACTAGATATACCCAACCCTGCCATTATTCTAATTCTACACCCCTCTTCAGTATACAAGGAGTGTAATCGCTATATACTATAAACCTTTCAATTAGAAAAATAATGGTAATTGCAATGAGGTATCACAGGGTAATTAGCCAATAGTATCTATATATTAGTTGCCCTAGTGATTAGTATATTATTACTCTATAGTTATTTATTTTAGTCGCTAAAAATTTCTAGAAACCAGTAAATTATCGCCAATATATTTCCTACTCTTCTATAAGTCCTCTTGCTGGGTTTTTATTTTCTATTATGATATTTCTTTCTAATATTTCTATTGACTTTATTGATCTATTGCCACTTACTCTTTAGTCTATTACTACTATATCTTATATTTCTTCCTATATAAACATTCTCCAAGAGTTTATCTATAACCCTAAAGTCTAACTTATTAATTAGTCCCCTAAGGAGATCCCTTACTTCTACTGCATCTATAATATCTATTAGGACTTATCTCTCTAATATTGCGCTGATGCCTTACTAAAATGTTATATTCTTTATGCCTCTAATAAGCAGAAATATAGTTCTATATATATTTTCCCTCTTTAATTTTTCTTACTTTTATTAACCTTATATTAATCCCTTATAAATATTTTAGCGCTATTTAAGCCTACTATTTAGATATTAAGAGTATCTAGGATCACTTTACTGATAAAGACTGAGATAGTACCTAGATCTAGCATACTTATACTGCTATTAAGGCTTACAGTGCGGCTTAGTGAGTAGTCACTAAGTATATATATAACCCTGCCTCTAGTGGCAGTAGCTCTCTGGCTGCTACTATATAGGCTTAAGATATCGCCTCCCTCTGGGATCTTACTGCTCTCTAGTGCCTTCTTACTGTAAGTCTTCATTAATCCTTTGCTGATAGCTTGATTAACATTCTGCTAGGGTGATATTAAACTTTCTCCTAAGGAAGTAACTGCCTATATTGCCTCTTCTATCCCCCTCTATGCCTATAATACCACTCCCGCTACTTACCTATAATTAGCGATCCTTTGCCTATATAACTATAAGGATAAGCCTATTGAGGGTAAGGCTAAATATAAGGATCTCCTGTCTGCATTTAATGGTCCCAATAAGGCATCATTCCGGGCTCTACTTGCTGAGTACTTAGAGAACCCTGCCCCTAATGTCTCAGTCGCTTTTACTGGTATTACTCCTATAAGCTGTCCTAGCCAGGCTATGCCGATCTATAGCTAAGCTCTCTATCTCTAGACTCCTAAGTAAATAGAGCGTTTATAGTTTTCTATAGTTTTTAGCGTTAGGTAAGCAATTTATTGCTAAGGCTTTGCCTTTACTTATTAAAAGTTATTATTATTTTTTTCTATTGCCTTATTGATTCTAGGTTTTAGTTTTAAGTAAATAAGATACCCTTAGCTGGCGCTTAATGCCCTTTTGCATTATGCTCTCTCTTTCTTATTTCTTTTCTATAACTATATTAGAAATTGTAACTAATTGGCGCTCTTTCTCTAATACTTCAGTAAGCCCTAGTTATTTAAGGAATATTTAGTGTTTTTCTAAAGTAAGGCTTTTAATTAGCCTATTAGCTATTATCTAGGCTAATAGCATATATATTATATCTACTATTCTATTTACTATTTCTTGCTTAAGCCAGTGGTTATAGATTTATATATACTGCAATTTAGTATATAGCTTAACTAGTTCCTTCTTTACTAGCTGTATTATTTAAAGGTTATTACATTAAATTATCACCTTTATAGGCTAGGCGGCCCTTTATTAAGGAATCTCTAACTAAAGATTTACTTATAGAGATAATAATAACCAACTTATAAAAATTGCTTCTTTAGCTATCTATAATAAAGTAAGGAGCTCAGCTTCTATTATAGATATTATAACTGTATCTTGCTTATTAGCTCGCCATACCACTAGGCCTCCAAATAGTCACATTGCATAGGCTTAGGAGCTCCGCCGGTCCAGCGAGTTATCGGTAAAGCTTGCATCTGATGCTACTTATAAACCGTCTTTAGGTATTCCTTCTGCTGATCTAAATTGCAGCGCAATATCCTTTATTTAAATAAGGTACCAGATTGCCCTATTGGCGGCTTTATGGTGTTATGGCCCTAGGTTTTAGTTGAATCTGGCTAAGCGGCTTGCTGTAAAGGCAATATCTAGCTGAGTTATTACTGCAGTATATATAATAGTCTTAATTTTATATTAATAACTATTAATACTTACCAGGCTTAAGGCCTCTATAAATAGCAGTAATTCTTCTTAGGCCATTAGTACTATAGTGCAATAAGTCAATTATATATCTGAAATTAACCTATGCATTTTATCTATATATACTGCCTGAGAGAGCTATAGGCAATAGGTCAGCCTATCTTACATAACTTTAATTCCTAGGAACCATTAGAGGGTCTTCCCTCCCTTAATGTAATATATCTCTTGCAGCTTTCCTATAAGCTATTTTACTCTCTCTTCTTACTCCTTTAGGTAGTAGAGAATATAGTTATTAATATAAAAGAAGAAAATTATATTATTTACTATCTAGCAGCAGTCTTTACTAAGTACTTACTGAAAGCCTATTTAGAGTAGTTCCTTCTTAAAGTGTTTTTGCCACAGAAGAGGAGACCTATAAAGTCTATATAATGCTTTCTAAAGTTTTAAAATTATATTAGGCTTTTAGTAACCTATTAGTATTTCTATATATATTTCTTTATTAAGTATTAACTGCATAAATGCATTAATAGCATTATATTGAAGCATCTTATAGTTAAATCTATTGGCAACTGCCATTAGTGTTCTAAATAATATATCTGCAAGAGTTATAGCATAAGTATCTCGGCTATCCTTTACTTATTGGTCGCTGCAGACTATTAATCTTGCTTTAATCTTTAGGAACCTTCTATATTTATCTAACTTATAGATATACACCTAGTGGCACCTCAGTATTTAGTGATCCTTTACTGAGGCTTTAGGCACCTCAATCCAGGATTTAGAGAGTTTATAACTCTCTAGGTATGCTTCTTTAGCTTTTAGGATTGCATCCCAATATAGATAACTCTTTATATTAGTATATAAGCTAGGGAGTCTCTCTAGGAGCTTCTAATATATACTAATATAAAGCCCTTTTTCCTCATTAAGTATAGAGCTTATCCTATCCCTATAGGTATCCTACTTTCCTGCACTTAATTGGTTTAGAGGCTAAAGTAAACTCCCTCCCTCTAGTGAGTGCTTAGAGCTGGCCAGGCCCTATTGACTCTTGCGACCTTAGGTCTTCTGTTAAGTGCCTATATATATTTTATGCTATAGTGTTCCTGCTAGGAATACTGCATTAAATAGTATTCAGTCCTTTACTTATGCCTTAGTGAGGGATCTACTTACTATTTTACTCCCCCTCTTTATAGCTAGGCCTTTAGCTAAGGTATAGAAGAAACTTAATAGTAGTGATTCTAGTGGTATTAAGAGCAATTCGAATCTTACTTATATATAGGTATCCGGAGGTTCACTGGCCTTCACTAATATATCAGATTCTTTACCTCTTATCTCTATATAATTATCAGTAATTTTATTAGGCTCTTTATCTACTAGATATATTAACTATTAGTCATTTTAGTAATGCTATAAGGCAATTAGCTCCCTTATTTATTTCTTAATGGCTTCTAGGTTATTATTAAGTAAGTTATCCTAAAGGGTCTCTATATTTCCATTAAAGTATTGCCGCTTATTAAATATTATATCTCTTATAATAAAGACCTCCTTATTTAATGAATTCTAGACTCAATAGGAATTACTTAATATATATCCTACTAAGTACTTAATCCAGCCTATAGGAGCCTGGCATTATAGTCAGTTCTAATGTAATTAAGCATCTTTTATAAGTATAAAGGCCTTACACCTATAGAATTGTAAGTAAGATAGGTCTGGCTTCACTAAGCGGTTAGCGTTAAACATTAAGTGAAATATCTTATATAGGGATCTATAATTTCGGCGAACTAATGGCATGCAGTTATATAGATATATTGCCGCTTTTACTGACTCTAGCCATAAGTATTCTAGGATTTTTATATCTACTTTTATTGCCCTGCTTTTCTATATAATTATAGCTACTACTCTTTCTATGCCTCCATTTTAGGCTTATATATTTAGGGCTAAGGGCTTATAGTATATTCCTTTATTAAGAATTTCAATATATACTTATAGATAGGTTAATATGATTTTATTATTATATTTAAATACCTTTATGCTTATAGAGTATTATATCTCTATTATCTTAAGAAACCTATTAATTGCCAATAGGATAGCAGGGGTTAATTAATCTATAGTATAGTAATCCTATATATATCTAGATGCCCTGTCTATAAATATCCATACTGAGGTATATCCTGCATAGCCTTAAGCCATTAGGTAGAAATCTAGGGCTATTCATTCTCCTGGTTTTGCGGTTTAAATAGATTCTCAGGGAATATAGCGCATTAGTCGGCAAGCCTTCGCCACTCTATATACATTACAGTTAACTATAGTGATCCTTTATGTTCCTATTGGTATCTCCATTTTGATTCTCACTCCTTAGGCAGCTATAGCAAGGCATTAGAGAGCCTTAGGACCAGGATAACCTAGGCATCGGTGCTAAAGTAAAGTATTACCTTTCAATAGTCTTCTTTAGGTCCATATAGTATATCTCTTTCATCTTATAAAGAGGGGCAGCTGGTTAATGGCTAAGCTGGCTTTTCTATATAATCCATCTAAGCTTAGTGTCCTATACTTAAGCACTTATTGGCCCTGTTTTTCCAAGACCTCACCTAGGCTGCTCCTATCTGCCCTCTAGAGGCAGTTATTTCCTAGGCTAGTATCCCACTAGATTCCTTATTTCCTTATCTTTAAGAATAAAATTAGGTTTATAGTTAACGATATATATAGAGCTACATTATATAATTATAGTAATCTCAGCAAGCTATTGCTAGTAGTTAGACTAACCACTGCTTCTTTATATCCTTTAATAGGGACTTAGGTAGTACCTAACCAGAAGAAATCTCCTAGAGGTGCAGCCCTTAGATGCTTTATCCTATTTATGTCTTTAAATATATATAGTGTTGCCCCTAAGTCTAGTAGGATACTATCCCTAAGAGGGTATCTATTGGCGACCATTAGGCTTGCCTTTAGCCAGGTTAAGCCGACTGGATGGAGTTAGGCTAAAGATTCCAATTTAAGCTTTCTAATCCAATCTGCTATACCCTCCTTATTTTCTTCTATCCTTCATTAAGCTTAATTAGTAATTGCCTATATTGGCTTAAATCCTATATAAGCTTTTTCTAGGAAGGCATAAAAGCATTTTAATAGGGGATATATCATTCTGCATACTTCACATCTTCTAGCCTTTCCTTCACCAGAGCCTCTATAAGGGCGCTTCTTTCCTCTCAGTCTCTTTGATTTCCCTTATATACTGGATGCCTTATCCTCTTTATATTCCTCTCCCTTCCTAGTCATAAATGCTCTATAGCTAACTTTAGTCTTCTATACTTCTAGCTGGCTTGCTATAGCCAGCTGAATATCTACTGCCACTATACTGATAGTAAGTATATTTGCATAAATGCAATTCATTTAGGTGATACTATAGGCATTCACCCAGGACTCTAGGGGTGTTGACCTTAGGGCTATCGTAAGGTCAGTAAACCATTGGTCTGCCTCTTCAGCCTCTTGAAGGCCTATATCTCTGGCTTTATTGATTAATATTCTCTATTGTTTAAGCCAGTTACTTGTTCCCTTATAGGTTATATATCTCCGGCGCTGCGGCTTCGCTAGGGTCTCTCTGTATGCTTAGCGAGCCTCCTGCTTATGCTCTATCTAAGTGAGGGAAAATTCATTATAGAGGGACTGAATCCATTCAGCCAGGATATTATCTTCTGAGAAATAATGGCATGTAATTGCATTATCTACTGTATTAAGTACCCAGTCCTGGATAGTTACAGTCCTCTTCTTAAGGTCCTTATAGTTCTTTAGGTAGGTATTATAGATTGCCCTCATTATGGCGACCATTCAGTGATCTTTCTCTGTAAGTAGTGGTATTTATTGGGTTTATATCTTATAGTTACTTAGAGTTCCTCTTGGTTCTTTGATATTTGGCTCGATTGCTTACGCAATAGTCTCTTAGGTTAAGGAGGATAACGCCTCTGCATCAGGTGCGCGCATAGATATAGCGCTTCGCCGGCCGACCGCCGAGATGTCAGGGGGTATAGGGGCCACCTCCTTGAGGGTAGGCTTATTAGCTGCCGTAGGATCGATATAGATCTATAAGTCCTCGTTCTTAGATTTAACCTTTAGGGCTTTAAACCAGCTGATCTAATTGCTGCTTAATTCTAGCTTAATGGTGGAGTTCGTTATAGTTTTGAACCTTTTTGGCGATCTTTAGGCGTTCCTTCTTAGTTAGCTGATAGTAATTCTTTTGCGAATGAGACTCTTAATTGTTAGAAAGCCATGATTCTATTTTCTATCTTCTTCCTTAAAGAGGGGAAATTATACATATAAACCCCTCAGCTTCCGAGGACTAGCCGAGGTTTTAACTAGATATACCCGACCCTGCCATTATTCCAATTCCACAGGAGAAGGCTCTGAGTTAATAATCACATTTATTAACTATTAAGCCTTAGACTAGCCTTCTTGCTTTGCCGATCTATCCGTGGTTGTATCTCTTTAGCTGGCACAAGGCATCAGGGAGGTCACGACTAGGGTCGGGGACCAATCAAAATGATCGCGACGATCAGTACATTCCATCCACACCTAAATTGGCGTGTGATAGAGGTACCAACAGCCACCCTTGTTACAAATCGCTACATCACATACTTTGCAACCGTACCTA
>NJCR01001629.1:0-32267 GCA_002234235.1 Fusarium hostae | reverse complement strand
ACTTTTGTGCCGTCTCACACTTTTGGGCCCAACTAAGCTTGCTTAGTTGGCTCGCCCCGCCTCGCGGCATGAGCCAACGGGTAGTCCTTAAAAGGAGTTTTAGAATTGTTAAGGTTACCAACCAGATGTTCCCTTCCATCGTCATTACTACAGCAATAAAAAGTTGCAAGACATCACAATGATTAGGCTCGAGCTGCAGTTAGCCCATAGAATGATGAACTGAAAATAATAAGAATATCCCCGATGACGATTGAATATTTGTCACACTATCATCACAAGACCACCTTCTCGACCCCCTGTATTTTCAACAAACCTCTCAGGGCCTCCATTGGTCCAACGAGGTAAGGCGCGCGATAAGCGTCAGCCCTCAGTCAGATCCAACCCCTTCCATAATACATTTAAAAACAGACTTCAAACAGCATACGAAGTCACGCGGGGAATTGACAAGTTGTCTCATACCCCGCAACTTCGACGTTTGGAGGCGAACTCGGGAGCGGGGTTGATTGATAGAATAGTCAGTGATGGAATGCCAAAGCTCGGAAGAATACGAAGAGCCTATCGGAGTCGACTAAGCTATCAATTGCCGACTCCACTCTCCGCTCTTAGAGATAAACCCAATCCCGCGGATAACGTTTTCACTATGGTTGGCTGCAAGCTTAACTGAACGTGATGGAGAATATCAATAGCTTGGTATTTCTGGGGTGAGATCGCTTATGCGCGTGTGATAGAGGCCGTCACTTGTTATCTGGAACAACAACCCGAAGGAGTAGCTATATATGCATCTCTTGTCTCGCAACTGTTTGAATGAAGCATTAACTTCTCACTCGTCATTCAACTCCCTGCCTAACAACTCGAGATGACTTTCAAGAACATGATCCGCAACTCTCCACTCGCAGGTTACGGAAAGGCCATACGCGAAGCACCCCGCGAGGTCATCTTTAATCCACATCTCCTGCTATCATCATTGATCTATGCCTTTGGTGGATTTCCCGTCAGTAAGTGATTACCCACTTCAGCTGTATGTCCATTACTCATAATCCACCCATAGTTTGGGATCAGGGTGCATCATCGGTCATACCCTCCCTTCCTGGCTTTCAGAACCACTTCAAGATCATCTCCGGATCAAACGCCGATGAGATTCGAGTCTTCGTATCCATCGTTTACGTTGGATTCGGAGTTGGCTCTGCTCTTACTTTCTTCGTCAATGACCGAATTGTGAGACTCTGGTCCTATCGCCTCTATACCCTCATCTACTGCATCGGTACTCTCATGGCCATCTTTTCTCCGAACCTCAATGTCCTTTACGCTGCTCGTGTCATCCAAGGACTAGGCCTGGGACCATTGACAGTTACATGCCCCATGTCCATCGTTGAGATCGCTCCAGCAGAGATTCGAGGTCTTCTCGCAGCATGGTTCACTCTATTGATGGGTCTTGGCTTGTTCACAGCAGTGTTCTGCACTCTTGGAGTCTACCGCCATGTACCCGTGGGCAATCCCCAGTTCCAAATCGTCTGGTTAACACCCATGATCCTCATGGGACTCTGTATGATTACTACTTTCTTTATCCAGGAGTCACCTCGCTGGTTGTTCATGACTCAGCGTAGGCAAGAGGCTATCGATACCCTCGTCAGAATCCGAGGCTTGCCAGCTGATAACGCTCGTGTGGAACATGAGATCCGGGATATCGAAGACGATATCAACAGTGACCCTGTTTCGGTAAGCATTGTTTCTTTTCCTAGTAGGGTACCTGGCTGATAATCCTTAGGTTCACGAACAAGTACGGAAAACGCTATTCCAAAGGCTACATTAGGTGGTTTATCGACGAAGACACTTATAACGGCCCCCCTGCTAGTCGACCCCCACCTCCAAGGAAGTTCCTCGTGCTCTTTAAGGGGAAGGGGGATAAGACACCTCAGCGAATCGTATGGCGGGAGGGTATCCGTGGATATCAGGATAAGGCCGGAACACCGAACACTAGCATTGAAAGCTGGTTAGCGGTCGAAAAGTTTGTGAAGCAGTGGGGAGACGAGACACTATGGGCCACCGACGATTGTGACATAGCTCACGAGCAGATCTGGGTTGCCCTGGTTGAGCATTATGGCTTTCCCGTTCTGAAAGAGGGTTAGGATCCTAATTCATGAAGGGGATATAGTGAAGTCCACGGTCAAGGCCTTTATGCTCACCTCAGCACATTTCCTTTTCCTAAAGCTGGGGTTCCCATAGCAGGTCAGGATCTTCTATGGATAGTCAGGCGGCAAGTCATGTCTCAACAACCTCAAGAATATTCTCGGACATCCCCCAGATGATTAATAACGATCTGGATATATTATTGTTTCACCCGCGGCCTACCTTTGGTCACTATCACCACTTTCAACCATGGACGCTGAAGTGTTTGTCGTGTCGCACTGGAAAGGCTTGTTGTTTCTGGGATGACGGACATGTTTTTCATCGCACTTTCAAAGCTTCTGGCTTTATGGCCTGCCCTGTATCTCGCTTTGTTTTATATTGTGCAAGCTCAATGCGTATAGCATCATCGCTAGGAAACTACTGCAGTACGAATCCATGAACAGGACATGGCGCAGCGAGTTTGGAAGGATATATAGTAGAATATGCAAGGCTCATGGAGATAGAGCTAGCTCATAGAAACTAATGAGACTGAAGTAGTTGC
This sequence comes from Fusarium hostae, assembly GCA_002234235.1. Lineage (NCBI taxonomy): Eukaryota > Fungi > Ascomycota > Sordariomycetes > Hypocreales > Nectriaceae > Fusarium > Fusarium hostae. Next base: position 29,599 of record NJCR01001629.1, on the reverse strand, counting down.
CCTGGCAAAATTCCGCTACCCCCTCCCCTCAAGGAGCAAGAAAACATCTGATCCTGAGACAAGGTGCCAAAAAAGAACTGGTCAAAGGTCTACTAAATCTATACTAACTTCACCTAAGTCTTTTGGTCATCTAGAACAGAAGTCCCAAGTTTTCTTGCCTCCCTTGTCTCCTAGCAGAAGACAACTTAAAGTCAAGCTACACGCTAAAGCTTCTCATGATTGGCCCATTGGCCAAATGCTTCTTATCCACCATCCACGTATTGTATCCATCCTCTCAGTTCTCATCCGAGTCGGTGTTACTTCTCTCACACTCCCGGAGCCAACTCTTCGTAGCCTTCAGCAGCATATTGCCAAAAGATCAATTGATTTGAAAGCTCAGTTCTTATTTTATGATTCGCCAGATCTCAGTCTTTATTGTTTGCCCAAGGCTATAGACTGTCGATTCAACGATAAGATCGTGGCTGATTGCGGACTATTTGCCATCTACCTCATCTGTGTTTCCTTTTTAGAAGCTTGTGAGGACGGCTCAAAGGGGCTCCAGTTCCCGAAATCCATTTGGAATCCTTGGGTAGCTGTTCTTTGGGGGTAAAATATTCCTCGGAGCTTGTGAAGCCTGAACACCATCATTTTCTAAGTTGGCAATGTAGGAATACTCCTAGAGTTAGAATTTGCTTTTATCAAGGTCCAAACGACGCGCATCTGTAAGAACTGTACCAAGGGAAAGACAAAGTTCTAGCCTAGTGTCCTCACTCCCTACCATACCTGTGCTATTATAAGACTTAAGTGATGCATGTGACGCCATGCCAACCAAGCATTCACTATACGTATCAACAAACTGATAACCAACCACAGTATTCAATAATCTGTTCATGTTTAATACCAACAGCTCGATGCGCCTGTGTAGCGAGAGAAACACCCAGGCTACAACTACTATTGTACGACTTCGAGTAAGAGCTTCACGTGCGTCGAGGCACGCCAGAAAGTTCTAAGCCAGTTATATGATGCAAAGTTTGCCTGATTACGATCACAACAGAGTTATATAGTTATACCGCTATCTCAATCATATCTCCCATTTGAAGAGAAGTTACAAGAAATAGAGCGGACGTACTAGTTCAAAGAATGAATGGTGATATTGGTAAGCCCATACTACATGGGAGTATGGAAGAAGTTCGCTGTGGTTTAGTCAGATACGATGAAAATACTTGATGTACGCATAAAAGATATGCCAGATGGGGAGAAAGGCTTTGTTTGACTACCTTATGCTAGATAGATTGACCCGCTCAACTCTTTCCGCTACGCCTTTCTCTCCTGACCGTCCAGCAACCCTTCCATAATGACAGTACAGCATGCAGGTGATTGCAATCCCGTTCTGTCCTCTCAGCTCGCAGTTCATCTCTCCTGAAACTCTTACAAGTTACCATTGGCTTGCAGGGTGTGCTTTGATGGATTCATCATGTACGAATCACTCCTTTTCGTCAACATGATTGCGGTCCTTATCTTCATCGTCCCCCTCCAATATCATTCACGCTTCCTCCTCAGTACAGAATTAATCCTTCTTCAAGTCCTCTGTCAGCAGTTAGTATAATATTACTTTGAAGAAAATAGACTGATGAACTTACTGTATTCCGGAAACTTGGCATGTAACTCCTCATCAGGCATGTCAAAAACCTCGTCGGCTTCAGCCTGGGCCTCCTTCCACGACTCCTCGGACTCGTCCTCAGTCATGGGGGGCCCCATACCAGGTTGAAGTGGGAGGCCACTGCCATCCCCGTAGAGGCGAGCATAGCGCTCATCGCGCGCCTTGAGTTCGGGGACATCATCTTCCTGCAACATGGCATGTGCTTCTTCTTCGGTCCAGGAATAGTCTTTCGGATCATCTGTAAACGGTTAGCAAGAAACAGGTCCTAGATTCTTACCGCGATGAACTTACTGTACATAGGAAACCGGGCATAGAATTCTTCGAGAGACATGCTCCGGATCCAATCGCGTAGAGCCTTTTTCTCTTTCCACCACTCCTGGAACTGTTCATCAGTCATGGGGGGTCCCATACCCGGTCGAAGTGGGAGGCCACTGCCATCCCCGTAGCGGTAAGCATAGCGCACTTCGTTTACTTCAGGGATAGCCTCCTCGTGTGCCTGGGCTCCAGGAGCCGTGGTACCTTGGACCGTCATGTTGGGCTTCTTGACAGACTTCTTGGCAAGCATCTCCTCGGATTCCTTGGAGGGCTTCTCGACGACCATATCGGTCTTCTCACTGGCCTTAGTGCTCATGGTTTCTTGGTTTCGGAAGACTGTCAACGACTGAGTTAGCATGGTGGGTGAGTAGCGTTACAGGCTATCGTAGATCTAGTAGTGAGGTGCGAAGATGCTTCAGTCTCCGGTGCAGACTCAAACTGAAGACAATCAGGTGAGAAGTCTAGGTAGGCAGAAAGAGGAAACGACAGGCAAGCCCCACAGAACAGTGGAGATGGGAAGCCCTGTAGACGGGAGAAGATAATGGGGAATCTGATGTAACCTACCTCGTGGTTGAATTGCAGGAAAGCGCCTTCAGCAAATGCTTTCTCGGTCGAGATAACAGCAGCGGTCCAGAGTTGCTTGATGTCTTTGGTAATATTGATGTGTCGTCCCCGCAAGTCCAGGCTGTAGAGTCTGCACGATGGAGGTAGACGCTGATGAAGGAAGAAAGAGTGTTGATGGAGGAAGAGTGCGGATGCAGAAACCCTATAAATATAGGGACGGCGGGACTGTGCGTGAGCTGCTGCCTTGACTCCACCATCGGTCTGACAGTGCTTCAAGCTCGTGGTACATGATGCTGGTCAGCCTGATCAACCACCGCCAGATATCATGCCACCGTTTGCACTACGTTGGTTCCAGTGGCACGATCGATGCGGAACAAGATTCAACCTTGAAGAAAGCCATTGAGGCAATTGCAAGCCGTGAGGTAAAGCTTTAGGTAGCCAACACGGGTAATAAGAACGCACGATACATTTTCCCCCTCGATACAAGCTTCTACCATTGGCCTCTACGATCACGATGAAACTTGACAGTGCAATGGCTTGAAGAAGGCAAGTAGAACAAATAACTTTCGTTGAGTGTCAACAATTGTATTTGAAAGATCGGGGTTTCGCAGATGTATCTCACCCCAGCCCAAATATACAGGTCTGAACTTCATGGGAAAGTATTCAAGATATTGCACATCGGTCGAGCGCGAGAACATGTCTGTTGTTCTATTGGTACTGACAATGCCATCCAATTTCATTTTCTATCGCGTTATTTCCCTAATCCACTTGTTCATGCCACAAAGGAGAGCTTTACCCGTCGAACATTTATGAGAACACCCAGTATTTATTGTTCAAGGTGATGAATCAGAAGAGTGTATTTAACAATTAGCCCCAGAGCGCCCAAACTACTCCCGGCTGCTGGTTCTGGTTGTGACTCACTCCAGGAAGCCTTCATTATCCAAATCCACTGCCCCTCGCCATCCTCCATAATATTGAGCTCACCAATAATACTCGTATCAAGGCCATTGACCTCCAGGCTTGGCCAAGATTCTGCTTGAGGCATGAAATCGCCTTACATGACACTGTCAGGGTCGAGGTACCTATCAGGAACATCAGAGCTGTCTTCCATAGCTGCTTGGGCGCAGTGGGACTTGGTGGTGGACTGGGAGATCCATTGGGCAGTCGCTCCACTCGTCCTGATTATGTCCTTAACTTGCAATGCATGCCCGAACACAAACATCACAGAGAGGACCAATGACCCACTAACGCCGATCCATCCTACAGGTCACGGGAAGTTGTAGTAGATGTTTGAGCTCGTCAATGGAAGTGATTTAGGCCCAGTGGTAATCCCAGTTGCAGTTGCACAAGGGGCACCCCTGGCGCACTGATCGATGCAGTGGCAGGAGCTGATACCGCAAGGGTAATATACATGAGACGAAGTATACGACTGGCGATGGCAATGTCGTAATAGCATTGTTCACCAAAGTGATGAGCAAGACTTAGTAGTCTACCGGGCAGTCTTCGGCTAGTAGAGCTTCCAATCGAGTAGCTCGGAATTGCAAAGAAGCATCACAGCGCCATCGAAACAGAAGACTTGGGGGCATTCGTACTTACGGGAGTAGCTTTCAGGCAGACTTAGTTGGACCTCGGGTGAGAGACTGCGCAAAAGGGGAAACAGGAGACACGTACCCACGTAACTCCTGGTAAATCCTATTCTGGCCAGGAACTGCATGCGGTTTCCCAATCCCTTGGCCTTGTGAGGTTTCTTTTCGTTCCTCCCATCGTCACTGACCGCCTTCGACTACCTCACCTTGCAGAGAACAGCATGTGGACTTCGTCCGATTATCGGAGCGGTAATTGGACCAATGAACAAGCGTGAAGCAAGCGCTGGCTATGAATCAAATCTCACCAAACTGCTGGTCGAGGCTTGACCCTAAGTTGTCCCACAAATTGGTTATTACTTTGTGAGCCCAGATACGCTATGGAACAACACAAGACGCGACCATTCGTGCCACCCTGGAAAGGAAACCAGTTGCGGTCAGTATTTCACCGTTCCCTACGCAATCTCAGAATGGTCAACCCAGCCTTAACTTGCAGCATAGGTATGAACATGAACGTCCCGTCCCCTTTTCTCCGCCAACACCCTTATACCCTGAGCCAGGCCATCAAACTATTGTACGTCCTCTTTTCGTCAATTTCTCTCGCATCGCTTAACGTCTAATCTCTATCAAGCACTTCCTATTTGGTCGCCGAATTATCGTGGCTACCGGTACTGCCTTTGATCACTGCCATCCCCATGTTGTCCTGCTACGGTTGCAGGACATTATTCGAGCTGATCTTCCAAGCAATCCTCCTTTGTCTCCCAGGATTTCTGTCTTTCGAACTCCTCATTGCATTCCAAGAATGATGTCTACCAGAACGAGCTGTCCTCAAGGTTCAGAAAGACAACTGGGCGGAAGGGTTTGACCGAGAAAGAGCAACATACCAGCACCTTCAGCCTCTACAAGGCGTCACTATTCCTCACTTCTATGGCTGCGCAGACTACAAGGGCAAGCGTGCCATTGTTCTTTCTGATATTGGGGGGCTTGTCTTGCTACGAGACCTTAGACAGCTCCTTACCCAGGCTTTGACAGCTCTCGCTGACATGGTCGTGATGGATGATGATGCCAAACTTGACAATTTCCATTTCGTGGGGGACAAAGGCAATGATAAGATCATGGTGGTCGACTTGGAACTCGTGGATACTGATCTTTCCGAGGACGACCTGGGCTTCCAAATATCGGTTGGTGGTCTCATGATGAGTGTAAAATGGCAGTTCATTGAAGAGAGGATCACTACCCATTTTGACGCTTTGGTTTGGTTACCCTACAGCTACCTAGCAATAATGTCGGCGGCTGCCGTAGCTAAGATCCGAGCTTATTTCCCTCCTCCGTGGATGTGGATTCCGTGGAAAGCGGATGCCGATAAGATCTGCCGTGGAAATCCAACGGAAGCCCCACTTTGACGAACCTACACCAACTACCGATCACCAACATACCAGTATACGCCATGAAGATATAATGAATGAAGGAGACCATGGAGTGATATCAAAATCATCAATCAACAATGGAGTCTGACAAAGTCCAAGTCGTTATCTGCGGCGGCGGCTCCGCCGGTCTCACAGCAGCAATCTGGCTCGCCCGTTTCAACATCGACTTCAAGATTCTCGAGCGTCGCCCAGGCCCTCTTGAGATCGGCCAAGCAGACGGTGTTCAATGTCGCACTGTGGAGATCTTTGAGAACTTGGGTATTTCTGAACGTCTTTTGGAAGAAGCATATCATGTCATGGAGGTAGCCTTTTGGTCGCCTGATGATAATGAAGGACTTGTGCGAAAAGATCTTGCTTATGACACGGAAGAGGGGTTGAGTCATCAGCCGCATGTTATTCTTAATCAGGCGAGGATCAATGATTTGATGCTACAGGAGATTATTAGGTTGAGAGGGAATGGGACGAGTGGGGTTTTGTATAATTCTCAGGTTGAGAGTGTGAGGATTGTTGATGACGAGGAGTACCCAGTTGAGGTTGTCACCATGCAGAATGGAGAACCTTACCGGTACCAGGCAAAATACGCCATTGTAAGTTTCATCCTCACCTCACTCGCTTCATCTTCTAACATGCAGCGATCAGGGCTGCGATGGCGCTCACAGCACTGTCCGCAAATCTCTCGGCTTCAAAATGGTCGGCGACTCAAGCGACTCCGTCTGGGGTGTCATGGACGTCTACCCCGTCACCAACTTCCCCGACATCCGCAAAAAGGCCATGCTTCAGAGCAAAAGTGACGGAAATCTCATGATCATTCCGCGAGAGGGCGACGAACTTGTGCGGTTCTACATCGAACTCCCCGGAACGTCATCCCGTGACGTCACTGAGCAGGACCTCATCAACAAGGTCAAGCGAATCTTTCACCCTTATGATATCGACATCGCGCGAACGGTATGGTGGTCTGCTTATGTCATTGGTCAGCGCCTCGCGGATCACTTTACGAAGGGCTACCGTGTTTTTCTGACTGGCGATGCTTGTCATACTCACTCGCCCAAGGCTGGACAGGGTATGAACGTCAGTCTGCAGGATGGCTTCAACATCGGATGGAAGATGGCACATGTTCTCACCGGCCGAGCACCCCCTTCGGTGCTAGAGACATATGTTCTCGAGAGACAACAAACAGCTCAACAACTCATTGAGTTCGACCGCTTATTCAGCAAATTGTTCTCGTCTGAGCATCGAAAAGCCAACGGGATTACGGCAAAGCACTTTCGCGATAAGTTTGTGGAGGCGGGACGATATACAGCTGGCATGGCTACCAAATACAAACCCTCCGTTCTGACGTCTCTGGATGAAAGCGATATCGGTATCGCATCGGGTTTGACAGTCGGGATGAGGTTCCCAAGTGCTCCGGTCGTGAGACTTTCTGATACAAAGCCTATGCAGTTGAACAAGAACCTCGCCTCAGATGGGCGCTGGCATGTTCTCACATTTTGCTCTGGAGATTTCGCTAGAAAGGGACTGCATGAGGTAAGTCTCGCAACCTTACAGTACCTTCGGCAACTAACAATTCTTCAGGTCGCCAGAGAACTTAGCAATCTCGTCAAGATGTTCACGCCTACCGGAGAACCTGCGGATAAGGTGTTCAGTCATACCCTTCTCGTCAAGGCGGATCGAAAGACCATCGAGATCGATCAACTACCGGAAGTCTTCTTCCCTCACTCAGGTCCATATAATCTGAGAAGTAAGAGAGCCATCCTACGTTACAGAGTGATGATGTACTGACAAGACCTCCGCCAGATGTTCACCGGGTCTTTGCTGATGATGCAAGTCCATACATGCTGGGCTGCGGACAAGCCTTTTCGAAATATGGGATCGATGCGGAGCAAGGCGCCATTGTCGTTGTTCGACCTGACTTATGTGAGTGTTCAATCTTCTAGTTCTCTAGATCGTACTAATTCTGTTATAGATGTTGCACGCGTCCTTCACCTATCTCAAGTCACCGAACTGTTCACTTTCTTCAAGGGTTGTTTAAGTAACATTGGATAGGTAGCCAAGCTGTGAAATGTCATAGATCGGACTCACGTATTATCCTTCTTATTGTGTTTGTCCTGCAGCCTTCCATGACAAGCCGAATTCGAAGCCATCGTTTTATTCATCAATAGAAGTCCGTCTTATTCGTGTACTCATGCATATTACAAGATTCTATCTATCCAAACACCTCAATCATGAAGTGGTACTCCAATTTACTTCCATCCTGCCAACCCCTCAACGTAAGCTCTCGGCACTTATCCGCCAAAATCTCACCAACAACCGGCGCACCGCAGTAAAACACACCGACTTTGAGTTCCTCATCCTCTTGATAGTTCTCATCTTCCTTATCACGTCTATTCTTCCTCTTACTAGCCCTGAACTTGAGCATCTCTTCATAATGCTCATCCAGAATTTGGTCAAAGTCAGGTCTTCCAAAATGCGTAGGATTGAGAAGACCGGTGAGAGGAGACGCGGGGTGCTCATCCGTGCGGTGCATCTCAAGTAACCAACGGTAGACATGAGTGGTGAGCTTCTTGCGTTTGGCTGTGACGTGGGTGTTGATGCGGATGTCGAGATGAGGATGCACTTCGTGCTCGCGATGCCAGTCTTGGCTCATTGATACGTCGTTGAGAAGATCGGAAAGCCAGAGGAGGTAGTTCCGCTCGCGCACCATCCAGTGAAAGTCAACACGTCGATAGTCGTCTGCAAAAGTGGCGGCGCGGTCGGTTTGAGGCTGCTTCTCTTTGTTGATGAGGTCAGGGCCAACACTTCCTTGCCTGGTCGGGGATTCTGGGGCGTCGTCGCTGTTCTGTGCATTAGTGCTAGTAGTTGAGGATGACCCGTTGCGCTCTGGAGAAATAGCAGTGACATCAGAGTCATAGCGAGGGTGTTCAACTTCGTGGTTCGGGCCGCCATGATCAAGATCATCGTTGCACTGCAGATCGGCCAAAATGCCAGAGAATGGAGTTACTCCAATACCAGCGCCAATGATGATTGAGTGATTGAAGTCGTAGAACCTTTGGGCGGGTGCACCAAACGGCCCATTGATACCGACCTCGATCTCAGACTCCCCAGACTCGCCCCCGAGTTCACGAAGCCTAGCAGTCCAATTGCCGTCGGTCTTGATGTGCAGCATCATCTTGTTGCCTCGACAAAAAGAGACGGTGAACGGATGCCATTGGAAGAAGCTGATCTTGGGAACTTGGAGGAAGATGTACTGTCCAGCCTTGTACTTCCAGAGTCGTTCACTGGGGATGACGGCAGTGATCTCGACGGTTTCCTTGTCGAGAACTTTCATGGTGGCTTTGATGCGGTGAAAACCAAGGCAAACACGGACCGCGCGCTCAACAAGAACCAGGAGGGTTGGGAATGCGAGGAAGTATCCGAACATGGGCCACTGGAGCAAGGCTGCTGTTCCATGAGCCATCATCAGACCAATGATGGGGAACATGAGTAGATGACCAAGCTGGAAGATCTCGTAGTTCCATCTTCGCACTTGAGGAATGCTGAGTAGTGAGAGGATGTAGAAAAGACCGAGCGCAGTAATGCCCGTGAAACCTGGAAGGGAGCGAACGTAGTCGATGTACGGACGAGGGACCATGTCTGGGCCGAGAGCATCTGCAACGGCATCTTCATTCTTGGGATCGCTGCCGTGCACAAATGATCCCGTCAAGTGCCCAATGGCATGCAGCGTGGCGAGTAAAATAGCGACGCAAGAGATTCGGATATGGAACTCCTGCGACAAGTCCCAGTTGAAGAAGCGTGAGATGTGATACGACCTGCGCAGCCATGTCGAAAAGTATCGCGACATGCTGAGAATCAGGAAGAAGAATGTCGGATATAGCGCACCAGCGCAGGTTTTGGCCATGACGACACCCCAACCAAACGCTTCACGATATCCAGGCGTGGTCTGATACTTGATCAATTGCCAAATGCCAAAAGCGCACTGCATGCCGATAACAACCCCCAGAAACACAATCTCGGGTCCATGAACCGCCCAATATGAACGAATTCGTCTCCAACCCGGCAACCGCTTAATATAACTCTTATCCTCATCCTCCTCCTTCTTCGCCTGCTTCAAAGAGGGGATCTTCCACTCCTTCACCATCTTCGCAAACTCACCCCTGGGAATCTTGTCCGCGTCGGAGGCCATCATACTGCGCAGGAACTGATGGCGCGCACGGTCATCTTCGGAATGGTCCCGCTGTATGACGTGGTGGGCGCTTGGCTTGGGGACTAGCTCGGCGTGCTCTTGATCGAGCTTTCGCTCGACTTCGTTGTAGTTTATGAATCCATCGTTGTTGTGGTCGAGATGGTCGAGAAATTCGGAGATTTCATCGTCAGTAAGGTATTGAATGTTGTTGGAGGTGCGGATTGGATGGTCAGCTACGATAGATTTTCGGTGAGGGCTGGGCTCTGCCATTGCAGGGCGTTTGTGAGTTGAGATGAACTGATCAGGGGGAGATCTGAACAATGGAACAAGGGGAACTTCACATCGCTTTCAGAAGGGGATTGCAAGAAATTTAGAGGCCTTGAAAAAAAAAACACCAAGATAACGCCCAAGAACAGAGTACGTCAGCGTCGAGCCACGCCAAGTCCCAAGCGTTGAACAACCCAACCCTAAACGCAACCTTAATTTCAGGGCCAGCTCCCGTTTTACATGCGGTTTCGCATCACTATGCAGCCAAGGCCTCATATGCCCTGATTTTCGTTCCGTGGATGACGGTGCCCAGAAACGAGGCTTAATTGCACGCAACAAACTTGACCAATTGGAGTGTTGCTGATTGCGCCCAGTTTCTTGGTTAAGCTTCTGGGCGACTTGGCGATCTTGGCTTTAGTTTGGCTTATCGTGGGGAGATGATTGGTTCAGAAAGGGCTTCGCTTATCGGGGAGGGATAGGTAATTACATCAGACTTGTTGAACATCGAGTGTCTGGAAAGAACCTATTGTAATAACGGTCCTGGATATTTGCTGGTGTTGATGCATTAAACGTATATAGCCTTGCGCAACTTGGCTACGTGCAATTTGGTAACTTCTATTTCTTCAATTCCTAGGATGCAAAAACTTGCCGCCGATTCACGCTAGTCTTGAGATATCAGCAAACGCACAATCTCACTTCTGATAGAACTGCGACTAGAATCGGTTTCCAGTCTGGTGTTTCCTGTCGACAACTCAAAGCCCTTCTTCGTGGAGTTCAAGCTAAGGATAAAGAGGTTTTGGCTGATGAGGACAGAGAAGGCGTGAGCTCTGCTTTACTCGCGTTTCTCAAGGCATAACAACTCGATTTTAGATTCTCATATTGCAATAGACTTTTGCATACGTGCGGTCTGAAATATCTCGGGATGTACCATGCACCTCGGCTCTCTTTGTACCTTCGCATCAAGAATGATAAGATAACTAGGCTCACAAAGAAATACAATAAGACTTACCAACAGACATGGTGTCCACTTGTTAGTTCAGCACATTTACCATCCATGTTCTTCATCACGTGTGAACATTCCCAATTAAACGAGTTCAGGGCGCGGAAGAACCAGCGGTGAAATAGTGCTACGACGTAATTATGCAAGTTATGCTAGCTCGTTCATAAAAAAACGGCTATCACAATATCACAATCATTGTGGGAACAACTGCCGGAAACACGACTTCAAATTCCACAGCAGCGGGGCGAATGAAGTCATAGAGAAGGCTAATTCTCGTGTTGAAGATTGAGATCTCCAGTTTTCATGGCCAAAACAGATCAGAATGACACTTCTGATTTGGCAATTGAAGATCCATACCCCGGTTGTTTCATGCAACGTTTAGCTCCAGGGTTGTTTGCTTTTACTCCTTTTGGATCATGAAACGGAAGATTCTTTTCTTTCATTTGACTACCTTTCAGCCTTCTGATTCTGAAGTTGTTGCTGTGCTCGTTCCTTTGGGGCATTGGTTTGTCTTTTTCTGTCGCTCTTTTGAAACAATAATTGTTATCTCACGCTCCTTCGACCCATTCTTTTCTTGGCCATTAATGCGGTAGCTTGACCTTCAAGTCTAATACTAATCCCCCCATAATGTTGGATACACAAAACATGGCCTCGCCTTGGCCATTGAAGGATGAATTCATAAGTAATAGCGACCGCGACCGTGATAAAGCGCCATGGCGTCGTCTCGAGAATCTCCCCACGCCATTCGCTGAACAATACGCAAGACTCAGTCAACCTTGGCTTCCCGGCTTCTGGATACGATTCCCCTATCGTGGCCTTGGCATGTGGTTCTTGGCGCTATTGGGAACTGTTGCAGCTGTTATGATCCTTGTGTATAGTGATGGAGTGCCTGTTGATCATTGGAATGAGCGGATACAGCCTACGGTATGGCTGGCTTTGACATCGGCGCTGTCGGGGGCTTTTCTTGCTTGTGCTTTTACTGAGGGAGCAGCGATTTCATACTGGCGAGCGGCTGGCAAACCGGTGACTGTAAGTGGATCAATGCTGCTGAGGGGTTCTTTGCTGACAGAGGTCAGTTGCAACAATTGCAAGCTGTCTATGGTTCCTCAACTGGTATCATACAAGCAGCCTTGAACTTGTTCACCTGGAAGTCGAGAACATTAGGCCTAGGTAAGATTAGTATATGACCCTGAAATGACTGTTGAGGTACTCATGATGACAGCATCCATTCTCATGACATTATCTGTCCTGCGCGGACCCCTCATGCAGCGCGCCTCATCAACAACAAACCACTACCAGGCTCAAAAAGGGACCACTAACTTTCATATCGCGCGAGAACTTCCTGAGAACTACGCCTGCATCATGACTGGTCGCAGTCATTCCACTTCGTTACTCACCAAAAACTTCAGCGACGTCGCCCAAAGCTACAGTCGTCGATCTGACATGGCTGTTTTCGATACTTCCTGCACCAACTGTACGACTTCAGTAGAAGGTTTTGGTTTTGACGTTAATTGCACGGATACGACAAGGGACTTCAATCTCACAATTGGCATGGATAGGGCAAGCATGCTGAGAGCTATGGATGGAGCATATTTCTTCCAGGTTAATGTTACGGAGTACAGTGACTGGGGCGTCAACGACTTGCCCAACGGGACATTCCTCCAGTACACGACACTCTACAAAGATACAGACAAATGTAGCGGAAAGATCAAGGTCCAGACGTGTGACCTTCATGCTGGAATTGCGAAGTTCCCAGTACGAATGGACGGGAAGACAGTCGAGCTTCAAGGTACATGGAAGGACGACAGGTTCATCGAACGAAAGTATGTACTGCTCCAATCATATCACCCAGAGCTTTTTACTGACTAAATTGAAGATATATGCTGCCCGCTAATATGGTTATGCCCGGGTCTGGGAATATTCTGGGAGGCTTCAGCATGATTGCAAAGTCTCTCTACGAGTCACAAGCTTTCATGCGCTTTACCGGCGCTACTGGCTATGATGTCAGCTCGACAGGCTTACCAGCAACCCAATATCTCACCATGAACGACACAGCCCCTGGATGCGGAGATCGGTGGGACAATCCAATGGAAGACATTATCGAACTCACTCGAGACATTGGCTTCCGAGCAAGTCTTCAATACGCCAAGTACAACACGACAGACAAGCAGAAAGTCGAGTATGACTGCGGCACGACGACGCTAGTATACGTGACGAACTACGAGAAGATGTGGATAGCAATTGCAGTCTCGCTGGTTGGTATCTTTGCTGTCCTTCCGACTTTCTGGGGCTGGTGGGAGCTCGGTCGAGACGTGAGCCTTAATCCGCTGGAGATCGCGAATGCGTTTGGAACAGTTGGCCAGGAATCGCATATTATGAGAAACGTTGATCCGAATCAGAACGTTGGAGGAATCGTGAACGCTGTTAATGATATTGGACCTGTGAGATATGGTGCATGGGAGATGAGTGATGGTGTTGTCAGACTCGGGTTTGCGGGAGCTGGATTAGTGAGGAACCCGTCCAAGGGGGAAAGATTTAATTATTAGTTTTGGATAGACTTACATCTTGAGATTTGTATTGATTTCCCATGCACTCAATCAGCCTTTCAATTTCCCTTAAAATCGACTTAAAGGTTGTATAATTGATAACCTTGCTAAATATGAACAAATGGCTAATGTTTTGTCGTGATCTGGCTATTGCATTATTGCGACCTGCCGGCTCCTCCCAAGACTCCAAGCTGACAAATTGCCTAATCATGAATTGCCCCGATGTCCTACACCTTCAGTTCTTCTGACGCCTCATTTGGCGAAATGATTGGCTCAGCCGTTGTCCGCGGCTGACCTACATACCCAAGTTTTGCGCAGTTGGGCAAAACTCAGCTGCACTGTAACCACCCGTGACACGCGGTCTGTGAGCTATTAAAATGCTGGCCTAGGTCACACAAAGTCTTCCACTTGTTATTCTTCAACATTCCTGTGTAACCAGTTCCATCACTCAACTCCTGATGGTATAGAGACCAAAGCATTCAAATGTCTTGCGAGATTCTCAGTCGTGGAAGACCTGATCGCAATCATGCCAATCGAAGACTCCCTCGCTGGGACCGCATGTCCCCCAGCCCCAGCCCCAGTTCCCTCCGGCTACCGAGCTTTGAATTGCCACCGTTGCCCCTCCCGAGAGGGGAGAGCCACCACGTCCGCTCTGTGTCGCCAAACATAAGCCCTCATTGGACCCCGATTGAGAGCCCGAATGCGGCCATGCCCCCCCTGGGACCGCTCCGGACCATATGCATGTTGGAGGGACTCAACGACAATGGACAACGTCAGCGCATTGATACAAATATCAGTGGCATAATCGATAAGGGATTCTTCCAGTCAGATGGGCAATGGACATGTTATAGGCGCAATTACTTTCGTGTCATATGCTCTTATAGCCTGTCCCCAGAAGAGCCTGGATCACATATTCAATTGGCCCTTCCGGACTCCACGGAGCCGCTCCGGGTCCACGGATTTGCGATGACCATTACCGCAGTTGTTGTTGGGGATAACGGTCATGCTATTGAGCTCGTTCAGCATACACCAAAGCGAGACAAAGGCCCAATTGTGAAGCCAGATGCTGTCAGACTCTCACCAAAGACGTCAACACAAAGCCAGAGACAACAAGTACTTGCCCTTGAACACACTTTTGAGCGGATTCAGTTCAAAGTTGCGACGGCGAACAATGGTAAACGGCGGGCCAAACAACAGTACTTCCAACTCGTCGTTTCTCTCCTGGCTGACGTTGGGGAACATGATGTCGACCGTTTCGTCAAGGTCGCCGACAGACGCTCTGTAAGACTGGTTGTACGCGGGAGATCTCCAGGTCAGTACCAACTTGAAACATGGTCCTCGGTAGACAGTAGGCCGGGACCAGCTGCTGCTGGTTCGGATATAGCTTCTGCGCAAGCTTCGCAGAAGTCTGCTGCTGCAGAATCCTGTATAGTCTTCAAGGAAACCCCGAACCACTCTGAGGCGTCTTCAGAAGATACTCAAAAGAGAACTTCAGGGGAATTGGAAGAGAAAAAGCGCCCGCGCAATCAAGATATCGTCATTCCACAAAGTGCCCGCAAATCTCGGCAACCAAAAAAGACCGAGGAAAAACTAGTCGTCAAGCAAGAAAGTCCCGATAACTATGAACCTATAACACCTCAGTTGAAGCCGTTTGAGGGAAAAGCATCGGGTGATACCCTGGCCTGCGAAGAGTCTAGCGGTTCTGCGAGTATGACGGAGGAAACTACTATCTCGGATCAGGACGAGGAGGATGTGTACAACACGTGGCTGGATGACAAGAAGCGGTTGGTTATCGATGTAGTGATGAAAGGTCTTTGCAAGTGGCTGGACTCCAGGTTAGCCTCTATTCGAGGTGTTACAGCGAACCATGGAGAGACTTCGGGTTCGTCAAGCGGAAATGCAGATTCAGGTGATTCTACTCAACCAGGCCATGGACAAGAAAAGGGTCACCCGCATTCTCCGAAGAGAAGGCGAACAGGCCCGAATGACGAGGATGATGATCATGGTGAAGGGGGAGTTCGAAAATCGAAGCTTGGACAAAGACCACATGCTGATGACCAACCGAGATTTGCGTGTCCGTATTTCAAGAGGGATCCAGGCAAGTATTGCCGGGAGGCGACTTGCGTTGGACCTGGCTGGGTTGAGATCCATAGAGTCAAGTAAGTCCCCTTGAACCCTTAACTGCCTTCCAGAACCGCAGACTAAGGCTGATGGAATCTAAAGAGGCCACCTCTACAGGAGACATGCCCTGCCACCACAATGTCCTCGTTGTTGGCAAGACTTCAAGACGGACCACCTGCGGGACGTACATCTGCAGAATGACCCTCCGTGTCAGAAGAGAGCCAACGACACCAATTTGGATGGCTTCACTAGAACTCAAGAGAAGCAGCTCAAAAGCAGGAAGAAGTCGGAAATGAAGATGACAGATGCTGGGAAATGGAAGGAGATATACCAGATTCTCTTTCCAGATGATGATCCTGCGACAATACCCGATCCCTGTAAGTTGACACTCTCACTCATGACCTTTTGGTGCTTTGTACTTACAGATACTGCGAGACCATGAAGAAATGAGCGCCATAGCAAAGCCAGGCCCGTCTGACTCCAACACAACTGTCGCTTTTGCTACCTTTGCTCGCAGAGAGTTTCCTCGATTCGTTCGACGCGAGCTTGAGATTCTCTTTCAATCTGAGTTTCAAGACGTGGAAGAGAGAATACGTCCAAGGGTCCAAGATATTGTTCTCAACCTCCAGCCACGGCTAATAGCTCTCTATGAACGATCAGCCGGGGATTTTAGTGATGGGACCTCAACACCTCGAATAGATATTGAGGCGGTGGGTGCTCAGGGTCATGAACGGCCGTCGCCCCCAGCTCCCAACCCGCTCTTAGATCCTGGCGCCTCAACCCCGTGGCTTCCCAGTCATAATTCGGAGAATACTTCGTTCGAGTTTGACATTGATTGGGATCTCTTGTCGGAAGACCTGTTCAACTATCCATTTCATGGTCAGTTTACCCTACCTCAGCTGGAGAAATCGACTCGGGACGACTTGCGAGTAGTGGGGCGGAGACAAACAACTATCGGTCAGGCTTAATGGGGCTCTATCACTTCTTGTTTCTTTATCGTAGGATATAATCACAGCTGGTCGTGCTTCTATCTGAGAAGCCGACTGCACTTACTACTTCGCAGACCTAGCTAGTAGCCAGGGAGTTAGTGACCAATTACCAGCTACTGACTCATGGCTGGCTCTTTGACGTGATTGGGTTCGCGAGAAGCTTGGAGCCTGACCTAGATGGGACTGGCAGAAGTATCTGCACTGGCAGTGTCGAGAATATCGTCTGTCATCCCCAAACGATCTCTAAGTGAATCATCCTGTTTTTTGGTTTATGACTGAAGGTGAACTTGTGGCGCGTTCAGTAGAAGGTCCAATGAACTCAAACGCGAAACCACAAAGGATATTTACGAAGCCGGCACAGAACAGACGATTTTCATCGCAACAAGCATACCAACTGTTCGTCCGATGTTCATGCCTCATTATCAGCGGGGCGAACTCGGCTGGAGTGTGTTATTCGGTATCTAAGTTAAGTTCGAGGTAAAGCGCGCGATGTAAGCATCAGCAATCAGGTCTATAAACTTAAAATAACACTCTCAAAAACATACTTCAGGCAGCATACCAACTACCTACACAATAGCCTAAGATAAGATTTTTAGCTTATCATCTGATCAGATCTAACGCATACAAGAGACTTGAACTTAAGTTCTGACAGTGTGAGAGGCTACTGACTGCGAACAATACGCATGGTACCGTGATTCATGTTCCAACAGGCTCTAGATCTACGTGACTCAAGGAATAAACAATAAGTTCCCACTGGCACTACGAGACAAACGCTCTCTGCCGTTCACCTGAGGTCCCGCTTTCCATGATACTTTCCACTGGCAGAGTTACGCCAACACTATAACTTGCAACAGGAGACTGAATTTCTGGCGCGCGAAACCGTTATGTTCACACTAGACTGATCATGCACCAGTGCCAAAACATTACGCGCGAAGCTCTAGCAAGTTTCCCTGTTATCACACACGGGTAATTAACTCCCACTCTGCATCAACTTTGTTCTTCTTTCAACATTCCCTCCATCATAATACGAAATCCTCTCTACTTTCTCAACCTTTTCCCTCTATCATAACACGACTTCTTCTCTACCTTGATAACCTTTCCATATCATACACAACATCTACACACTCTCCCACCATACACGACAAGCTTGGTTCGAGCTTCCAACCTCATCATCAAAGATGGCCTTAGTACCCTACACTCAGCGAGAGCTGAATGAGTATATCCAGATGTCTAACGAACCTTCAACCAAGGAGTTCCACTTCTTCAACAAGCTGCCTTACGACCTCCGTCATAAAATCTGGGAGCTCTCAATCTCACACTATCGACACGTCAAGGTCTTCCTTGCCAATAAGGAAACAGATGAAAACGACGATCAACAAGATGATAAGATCATCGAAACCAAGGACGAAACGCCATATGAGATCTTCATCGAGATGGACTCAACTTTCCATCCGCTTTTATACACTTCATCAGAGTCCCGCGCCGTCGCGAAACTTTTTTATCGAGTCCAGCTACCTTGCCGTCGCATGGACTACGATGGGAGTTATGCAGGCACTCTCTTCTTGTGTCCTGAACTGGACACCATTGAAGTTGACACGCCCAAGTCACTTCAACACTTCGGTCATTTTGCTGACGATGTGTTTACCGCGGATAGACACAATGTTGGCTTGGTAAACCTAGCCCTCAAGTCTCAATTCGTACACACGGCTGGACTACTTCCCCTTGATGACGCACATGAACGGACTCTTTTCACGAACGCGATCCGGAGATTGGAGGTTCTCGTCATTGTACAGAAAGCGGCTAAGCCTGAGCTTTTAATGTACGGAAGTGACCTTCGCATCATCAACTCGTCTCGTCGCTTGGTCGCGACCCGTATTCAGACAGAAGAATTTGATCGAGGTTCTTTTGACCGTGATTCTCGCATGTACGAACACGACCTGAAGGCCGTCCACATCGGCAAGGAGGACCCACGTCGGGGATATTACTCCTTCTGGAATCTGGTGCTGGAGCTTAAAATTCCGATCGACGACGACGACTTCAATTTGGCTGATGAGCTTTTTATGCTCACACACGACGATGCGCAGGAGCAGGAAGGGCACCAAAGACCGCCCCCTGCGATCGGATTTTGGACCTTTCCGCTGGACAGTATTGGGCCTTTCTTCTTTGGCGACCTCAACCCATGGACTGGCCTCCCCGATGACGATTGGGAAGGAAAGATGTGGGAAGACCGAGTTTTGGATTTGAGCGAATTCGAAGCCGGCTTCTGCTTTTACCACCCGGCCTACTAGGTGACTGAAGGACTTACAGCTTGTTGATTGAGGGTAATCAGGTGGGCAAGAATGGGCAACTGTTGGATCTGGAGAATGAGTGAGAGACGAAGGGCATCGTCAGCTATGTGTACTTGTTTCTTTTGGAGTTTTGATCGTCTAGGATAGGAAAGACGTTTTATATTGTACCAGAGAGTGCCTGTGAGCTCACATCGTGTTCTCCCATGCCTGCATTCCCCAATATTGATGTTCTCTCTTCTACTACAAATACAGCGTAACCCTTAGACGGCAGCGTTTGAGCCAGATGACCTCTTGTAACATTTCCTGTCAGACATGATGCACGATATGCTTACCAACGTGATTTCTATTCAAGAAAAGGCGAGATATACGGAACTGGTACGGAGTCTGAGGTGGCTTGATCCCCAAATATTGCGCGAGAATCGGGCATCGTTGAAACGGAATCCGTGGGTTGGAGTAAATCCGGACTTGTTAAGTCCGAGCTAATTGACAAGTAGCTGGCACTTCTTCTGACGAGTCTCAATGTCGGCAAGGATCGTACCCAGTACTTGCTCTCTTAGTCAGCCGAAACCTCATCCAGGTTCCATCGATGACGATCACCTCATCACAATCCCGTCTCAATGTAAGCGATACAACGGAACCAAGAAACACCCGCGAAAACAAGACTGTTATTTCATTCAGATAGAGCAAGATGAATGGAAACGTCAGCTCAAGGTCTAAGAAAGAACTTTCCTTTCTTTTCCCACCTGCGATTACAGCAGAACCCAACAGTCGCCGTGAGGTTGAGCTCCGACAATCAAGTGCCAGGTCACATCTCGCCAAATCCATGCATCGTCGTAAAAGAGCCAGCAAGAAACTACAACCGGAGGAAGAAATCATCAAATCACACACGAACGTCCAGGACATAGCGATCATGGGGAGGAGCACTAACAGGAATGCCACCAAACTTCCGCTTACCTCTGGACAACTCAGCATGTGCGTTATCCTCGACAAGATAGTGGATCCGCACACCAAGATGCTGCTTCACTACTGCACACAATCTTTCTGGCCAGGATTCGAGATCGGGTCAGCCGCATTTCATATTCCACCGTTCGCCCTCGACTACAACACTCTTGTTGCTCAAGGGCCAGCTTTGGTGCATGCCTGCCTTTGGCAAGCTGCCGTGAACCTCGCGTTCAGGAGAAAGTCGCGGGTTACCGATAGAAAGAGCTTGATGCACTATAATCAAGCCATTGCGCATATCTCAAAAGACATCTCTAAGCCAATCTCAGAGATTCCTGAACAGACTCTTTATGCCATCCTTAGTCTCTGTGGTCCTGAGATGACACCAGACGATGGAAATTGCATCACCAAAAAGGCTTTTAATCCGCCGTTAGCGGAGCTATCTTGGATTCATGTCTTTGGCAGCAGACTTCTCATCGATTCGCACGCCAAGGCCTTGATGAATCTGGTGGATTTGAAGGGAGGCATTCACAATGTCTTGTATGCGGGCTTCCAAGCTTCCTTCAACTACATGGATCTTGTACGCGCCACCAAAAACCTCGTCAAGCCTCATCTTCCGGTGCCTCAACTCTACGGTCGTGTCAAGGAGACCCACGATAGGGCCAGGTTCTTCGGTTACGCTCCTGACTTCGTCGAACATCCTCCCTTTCAGGAATCGTCAGCCATAATTGACAGGCTTAGTGAGCTAGGTTTAGCAGAAGATATCAGAGAAGTTATCTGCGACATGCGAATATGGGTCAAGGTCATAGAGGCGTATCATCACAATGCGTTGACAGACCCTGATCTTTCGCTTATAGCTGCTCACAGGGATCTGATCCAACAGCACCTCCTCGCAACTCTTCCGGAGGGGCATGATGGTAAAAGGCCCGTGCAAATGGACGCGTTTGGGTCAACAGAAAGCACCGCAGATCGCTGGATTAACGAGATTATTCAGACCGCTTTGCCGATATTTTCATTAGGTGTCATATGTCCCATCGCATACGCACCTCCCTACCATCATGCTGCACAAAGATTACAAGCACAGCTCATCTTGTACAAGGAGCGAGCTATTCACCTGTGTTTATCTGATCTGTTGATATGGCTTGGCATGTTGGGGCTCCTTTGTACCGAGCAGGTTGAGAACAGATTGAAACCGTGGTTTGTTGAGTTCCGCGGGACGGTAGATCGGAAGGATGGAATTAGGGACTGGGGACTGGTGAAGAAAGAATCACTCGAGCCCATTCTGTGGTCTTCTGTCGCTTGCGGTACTGCAGCAGAAATGGCATGGCTTGATATTCAGGAAGTGGCGGACGAGGTTTCTTGGAATTGGGGCAGAACGGCATGGTCAAGTATGCTAGGGACGATATGTGGATAAATAATGATGATTGCTATTAATTCCTATGCCAAGACTAGCCTCCTGGAATTGTCCTTTGGTTTTCTCCTTCAAATAGTTCGGCCGGGGACGAAAGTAAGCCCAAGCCCTGTCCTAGCTCATCCTCAGTAGTTGTAGTCGCCTCTCAAAACCTGTGTCTTCTTCCAGACATGTAAGCGTCATCAACATCCATAAGGCTTCTTCATTCATGAGAGCTATTCCTCTTCGAGTATATACACTAAGCGTTCCTGCATGCGCTAGTGCTTACCCCAGGCCGGTCGAGCCGTTATCTCCAGCTCGTGGTTTCACCTGATCCATTGACTTAGGAGCTACAGTTGGGGTTTTTAACATCTGTGGCGATACGAGGGCAAGCAAATAGTTTAACTTCCGTATCTCCGGAATTTCCACACCGACAATGAATTTATTTCTGATTGACAACCGGTTTTAGGAGCAATCTTACACGCCGCAAGGTCGTTATAAATAGGTAGGTCCGAAAATTTCAAAGGGCTTAGTGGCTGCATCTTCCTATATATCTGGACGCTGGTCCTTCGTCTCCAAATTGTATACGATTTGTTCCTCTATCACTCCTCTCCTCAACTACACTCAAATCTTACTACCTAACATCATGTCACTTAACGGAAAAGTCGTCTTGGTCACAGGCGGCTCCAAAGGAATTGGGAAGGCCGTTGTCGAGCGTGTTGTCGCCGACGGTGCGAGTGTTGTCATCAACTACTCCAGTGATAGCACACCCGCAGAAGATCTTGTCACCAAGATAGGTTCCGACAAGGCTCTCGCTTTCAAGGCTGATATCTCGAGCATCACCGAGATCGAGAAGCTTGTGCAAGCGACAATTGAGAAGTTTGGTAAGCTAGACTGCGTAATGGCAAATGCTGCATGCGCTCCCATGAACGATCTTGAGAGTACAATTGAGGAGGATTTCGATAAGGCCTTTAATCTGAATGTGAAGGGGCCATACTTCCTTGTTCAGGTGAGTCTTCTTGTTTGACGAATCGGGTTCAGTCCTCTAACAACTATCAGAAAGCTGTCAAGTACATGTCGCGAGATGGTCGAGTCATCCTCGTGCCAAGCGGTGTTCTTCACCAATCTCAAGTAGCACCTCGCTACCTTCTCTACGCATCTTCAAAAGGCTCCATTGAGCAGATGGCACGAATTCTTGCGAAAGACCTTGGACCCAAGGGTATCACTGTCAATGCCATCGCTCCCGGCCCAACAGCCACAGAAATTTTCTTCCAGGGCAAATCGCAGGAGCTAATTGACACAATCGCTGGTTTCAGTCCTCTCGAACGTCTGGGAAAGCCAAAAGAAATCGCCGGCTTGGCTGCTTTTCTTGCTGGTCCAACTAGTTCTTGGGTGTCTGGGCAGGTCATTGGGGCTAATGGAGGATCATTTGTCTAAAGAGGGAACGGTGTTACTGTTTGTCAGGGGAAACAGGTAGTGTATTGTTCAGCTACATAAGTACTTGCTGGCCATAGGGTTAGACTTTAGGCTGCTAACACACATAATAAGGATACGATAGTAGTGTAGTGTTTATTGTGCGGCGATCTGATGAACTTTGAACACTGAAGCACTTCCTGTTACTTATCTAATACATAAAGTGTACTGAACAAACATATATGTTATTAACAGGGATTTACTGTTGAAACTTGGGTCTTGACTGAGCAATGAGAATAGTCGAGCACAATAGGAGCGCCCTTCCTGGCGCTTTTGTCTTCACCAGGATTATAAAGTTACGAAGCCTTGTATTCAGATCAGGTGTTAAGTCCATAGTAGCTAGTTCTCAGAAGAAGAACTCTGTTTTCATCCATTATCCTTTTTATAAAAGTCAAAGACTTGCCCCCTAGATTTGCATATCTGCCTATTTCCAACTCAAATGATACTATCTATGGTTCAACAAAGTTTTAATTACGACCAAGAAGCCATTCATTGAACCCGATCAGTAGATAGTGTATTGAAGTATATTGGCTATCTTTGTCCACCTGCGTTGTTTAAATCTGTGTTGTGGTTTCAAGCCGCTTTGACCCGCAAACCTCATCCACACAATATATCTAAAATTGGTAAACAAAGCTCAACAGGTTTAGCCCAAACCGGATCATATTCTAACCATCATATTGAGCTCTTTAACTTGCCAAGGCTCGGGGTATCTCCTCACGGTGACACTAAGCCAGAAAGCTATGGAGTCAAGATAAGCTCCCAGAATCATATCCCAGGTGCAAAAAACACGACTAGCTCGCATCTGAGACATTTTACAACAGCGTCTAAGCAAGCAATTCATCAGGAACAGACGCTCAAAGTATGTCATCACCGAGGCCCCAAGTTCGTAGGGCTCCTAGGTGGCTAACAAGGACTTGGGAATACACTTGTCTTTTTGAGCATTGTCCTAGACCCCCTATAGAACATCTCTTTAGTGCACGAAATATAACCAGCCTAGTTTAATCGATACTGCAGTGATTGCATGTCACTCTTGGCTTCCTCCTGCACTCTCCTCGGTGGCTTCTCCGCCCTGAGCAGCCTGGTCGAGGTGGGTGGCCCGCTTGGTGGTGATGGTGATGGTGAACTGTTGGGGGCGATGTATATTCTCCTGGCGGACCTGCTCCTGGGGGATATCCTCCTGGCGGGATAGATGGCGGGACTGCGGGTGGCAGCGGCGGTGGTGAATATACTGCTGGCTGTGGTTGATGTATTGGCTTTGAGTGGTGGATGGTCGATTGGTGGTGTATTGTCTCTTGGCGGTGCACTGTTTCGGGGTGTTGCGCTGTGTTTGGGTGGTATTCTGGCTTTCGGTGGTGTGATGGCCTGGGCTGCAATATTGGATCGGGTTGGTATACTGGCTGGTAGTGATGATCCGGCTGTGGGTGTTGGTTTGGTTGGTGGTTTGGTTGTTGGTACGGTTGCGTCTCGGGGTGATGTGGGGGTGCAGGCTTGGGTACTAGCTGTGGTAGGTTCGTTGTGTCGTGGTGGTTTGTTGTCTCTGGGTAGCCTTGTGGCTCGGGATGCTGTGTTAGCTTGGGTTGTTTCTGTGGCTGTTGGTGGTTCTGCGGCCGAGGAATTCCGCCCTCAATGTCCCTGTCACTGCGGTCAATCTCCCACCGAAGCGTGCTATGATCCACCCCATTCCAGCAACCCATCTTGCCCTTGCCAGCCATACGCCATACACCATGAAAGTCCCTTTGAAACTTGTGACGAGCGTCAAGTGTGACTTCGAAGACATCTTTGGTACCCAGGAAGACAACATGCCCCTGGTCCTTTCGAATCGAGAATCTCATGTTCGCGCCCGTGTTGGAGCCCCCTACCAGAATGTCGCTACTGTGAAAAGCGTCGTTAGGGCCAAATTTTCAGGCACCCCCGTTCTTGTAGGTCCAAGACATAATGGCATCAGCTCCGTCGACAAATGCCGAGTGTCGGTCCGTTTTCTTCTTCCAGTCGGTATTTTTGCACCTGCCCGTGTCTTCTCCTAACTTGAACACTTCAGGCCACCTGTTGAACGCGCTGGTAGGTGGAGGGTCCC
This sequence comes from Fusarium hostae, assembly GCA_002234235.1. Taxonomy (NCBI): domain Eukaryota; kingdom Fungi; phylum Ascomycota; class Sordariomycetes; order Hypocreales; family Nectriaceae; genus Fusarium; species Fusarium hostae. The sequence goes on along the minus strand of NJCR01001629.1, from coordinate 4,804 downwards.
AGCTCTTTCCCAAAGCGTGGGCGTCATTTTCACTCTTTTCATCGTCAAAGAAACTTCCGTCGAATGAGCTATGGACCCAAATAGAATACAGGCTACCATCAGTGTGCGTCAGGGTGGAGTGCTTGTACACTGAAAACAGTCAAGGTCAGTTAAAGGTCCACGTAGGTCTTGTCTCGGGCTGACTCACTCTTATTGAGATCGACGCCGTGTTGATCAGCTTCTTCGATGTCTCGAGCGCTCAGTTGAACATCGCGTTTGACGCGGACATGCTCTAGTATTTTGCCGTGATCAATAGAAGCCTTCTTTTCTTCATGATCTCCTAGAATAGGACTGCCATTGATAAGGGTCGCTGGCGCCAATGCGGCCATGAGCATGGAAAGAACATGCATAGTTGAGGTGGGAAGGAGAGGCTGCATGAAACTGAGCGACGTTATCAATCCACTCGGGAGGGGGAACCATTTTTTCTTATACTCGTGAATTGAGGCCACTTCTTCGCTCTTAGGGCTCAGGGCATGGTGGTTCAAGAACTCATTTCCGCTTTCATAAACCTTATCAATATCTCAGCAAGATAGATCAAGGCAACTCAATACCGTGAAAGCTTCTGGTAAATCTTAAATCTTGCAAACAAATAGCATGTTTTTGTGTTAACTCTATTTAACTGCCTGGCTTGTATTTCCCCTCACTTGCAACTCCTCCTGTCGTTGAGACTTCAACCTTAAGGTTATTGTACTGTCCACCTTTTTGCCTCACGCCTGTCGTTACATTTAAATAAATTTATATTATGGTTTTTTTTTTTTTGCTCATTTGGAATGAATTTTGTGCAATATACTGGGAATATGGGAATTGTTCTGCCAGATAATTGATCGATAGTTCAAGGTATGGTATATCAACGACATACATCAAGCCAGCACATAGTGGATAACACATACCCGATAGCATGGTAGCTTATATGAAATCAAAAAGATTCAAGATACAAATTCAAACTTTTCTTATGAGCGTCGACAGATGGGAAGTTGTATTTCTTCGTTATGGCAGGACTAAATGGCATTCAGTGTATCAGCTTTTTCAAAAGGGACTAAAAGTCCAATATCTCAATACTCCATATTGCTATCTGACATTGAGAGAGACCTTCAGGGCCCATTTATTAGACACTGGTGTATAGAAAGATCTCAAGTCCATCAACTTTCTAAACATGATCTTCCCTCGTTTCTGCAGCCTTGTTTCTCATCGCGATCTTATCTCCTAAAACAGTGGAACTCGTGAAATAATTATTGCATCTTGGCCAATTAAATCCAATAACGCCATACCTTCTTCTCAGTAGGGCTTAAAATTCCTATAAATACCCACTAAGAAAATAATACCTATGTACCTAAATATAAAACTAAATAAAGAATATTATCTATAAATACTTATTAAGCACTTTATAAAGCCTATAATACTTATAGATATTAAATAAATATTATAATAATTATATAAATATTTATAAATAAAAGTATTTACTTTAAATATTTATATAATAATATAAAATAATTATAATTCTTTATTTATATTAATAAAATATTAATATTAAAGTTAGTTTATATATTTAATTATATAATTTATTTTATAATTTATTTAATTCTTTTCTTCCTATTAATATTAAACTTATAACTTTAAGTTTTTAACTTTAGGTAATTAAACTTATATAAAACTTAATACCTTTTTTTTATAAAACTTTATAATTACCTTACTTTTATCTTTAGATTATAATATACTGTCCTCTTTATCTTTATAGATTGCCAATCTTTTATAATAATAATAATATCTCTATTACCTACTTCTTAATATTATAAAGCCACTTAATATACAAGCTGCTATAAAGGGCCTTAAGGAAGTTATTTTACCTCCTCTTTAGCTGCCCTCTATTTAATGCCTATTTTAAAGTCTAAAGTCTTTACTTTTTATATTAAAAAAGACTTTATTAATTAAAGAGTTATTAATATAAGGCTATATAAGCTAAAAAACCTTATAATTAAAATAAATTAACTTAATATAATTATTATTATTTTTTATTCTTTAGGCTTTTATAATTTTAATAGCTATTATGCAAAGTATTCTCAATTTAAATTACTAACTTTTTATTAATTTCACTTTATTTATTTTTATATATAAGGTTAATTAATTATATACTTTACTATATGCATTTAATTAATTAAATTATAACTTTAAGTTAATATAACTTTTACTAATTAATTTATATAAAGTAAACTTAATATAATTCCTTTAAACTCTACCTTTACCTTATATTTATCTTAAAACTCTATTTTTATACATAATAAAGAAAATATAATATATTTATTCTGTCTTTATAATTATATTAATAAGCTACTCTTTACATTAAGCTAAGTTGCCTATAAAGGCAGTAAGGAAAGCTACTTCTTTTGCCTTTAAAGGCTAGTTTTATCTTAAGGCTTCTTTTAGCCTCTTTAATTTAAATAGCTTTTAGCTAAGCTAAATTAAAAATATTATATCTTTTAAGTAATTTAAATCTATATAATTAATTAATTAATTAACTTAAGCTATAATTAAAAATAGCTATTTTAATTAGGCTAGATTTCTCTCTTAATAAGAGGTTTACCTTAATAGCTTTAGCTATTATATATAACGTAGTTAATAGGCGAGTTAGCCAGACAAGCGAGTTAGCCAAAAATCCCTCACCTTACATCAACACTATCAGATTAATTAAATCTCAACCACCAAATATATCGCAGCCTTCAAAAGAAGCTCAAGTTATTCTTACTCTTCAAGCCCTTTAAAACGACCCTAAATTAAGTTTCTGACGCGCTGCTTAGATATATGAAGTTGACTGTAATACCCTAAGGAATCGGAAGAACGGTAGACAATCATGATGCGATACTATAGCAAACTCACGGAAGCTATTAAAGCTAGAAGAAGAGACTGTACTTCAATATGCTCTTGATCTAGATTTGCGAGGACTCCCTTGCTGGATCTCTGTTGTTGAAGGTATAGCAAATTGACTGCTTGCTGCCCGCAATGCACCACCAGTTAGCAAGCGCTGGGCTATTAATTTTATTTAGTGGCAACTAGAGCTTAAATCGCATTATCAGCAGAGGTATAACTATTAGAGAGCCTTATGTAAAGATCTGACTATTATTCGCAATTAGTTCAGGCTTATAGAGAATATAATTGCAAAATATAGTATCTAATTAGATGATATCTAGAACTTTAATGAGACTGGCTTTATGATAGGCATGATTTCAACCGGTAAAGTCGTCATAAGTGCAGAGAGGCGTAGAAGGCTAAAATCAGTCCAGCCTGGAAGTCGAGAATGGGTTACTGTGATCGAGGCGATCAGCGCGGAAGGTCAATTGATCCTGCCGTTTATTATAGTTAAAGGCAAGAAATACCTTCGCAGCTAGTATGAAGGAAGCAGCCTCCCGGTCGATTAGGCTATTGCATTAAGCGAAAATGGATGGACTAATAATAAGCTAGGTCTTAACTGGCTGAAGCACTTTAATGAGCATACAATTAACCAATCAGTTAGTTCCTATCGCCTTCTGATCCTTAATGGTCACGAAAGTCATCAGTTAACCGACTTTAGGGCATATTATAAGGAGAAGAATATTATCCCGCTTTATATGCCTCCTCATTCCTCTTATCTACTTCAACCTCTTGATGTTAGCTGCTTTAGGCCACTGAAAAAGGCCTATAGTCGAGAAATTAAGCATCTCATAAGATGCTCTATAATCTATATCACCAAGACCCAGTTCTTTTCTGCCTTTTATGCCGCCCATTAAGCTGCTATTATAGAAAGCAATATTAAGGGAGGTTTCTAAGGAGCAGGGCTTGCTCCCTTTAATCCAGAAACTATTATCTTAAAGCTTAATATATAGCTACAGACCCCAACGCCTCCTGAAGAGGATATAAGCCAGGCTTAACCTTGGACCCCAAAGACACCAAGGACTGTCACTAAGGCCGATTCTCATTCAGAATACCTTCAGAAATAGATCAGAAGATATTATAGTAGCTCTCTAGAGTCGATCCTTAAAGCTCTTCGGTCTCTTATTAAGTCAGTGATGAGAAATATGCATAAGACTGCCCTACTAGAGGCTAAAGTTGAAGACCTTCAAGAGGTAAATGCAACACAAAGCCGGAAGAAAAGAGCAAAAAGAACCTAGCTATAAGATAGCGGCAGGATGACTATAGGGACTGGTCAGAGTCAAATTAATCAGATAGATATAGATATGCAGATAGTAGCTGAATCGTCGAGAAGTGGTGGTCAGGGAAGGTCAGAGGGACTAAAGGTTCGGCATTATAGGACTTACGGCAAGGCCGGGCATAATGCAAGGACTTGCTAAGAGGCAATTTAAGTCACTAAGGATAAGGATAGTAATTAGTTTTAATTGATTAGATCGGTTGTGGTGTTTTTATTGGCAATTGAAATTTGAAGGTTGAGATTTGTGGCTAACTCGCTTGTCTGGCTANNCTCGCTTATCAACTACGTTAAGTATTATAATAATGGCTATAATTAATATTAATAAGTATAACTAACAGTTAAGTTAAGTAATATACTTTATAATAAATAAATTAAGTATAGTATATTATAAAGGTTAATTAAAGATCTTTTAAATAAATTAAAAAAAGAAGGTTAACTTAACTACTAAGAGGTAAATCTATACTTAGTATTATGACGGTTATGGCAAGCATTCCAGGGTAAGTGGTCTAAGCTTCGTTAGTGGGGTCAGATGGATGTCTGTGGTAACAGACATAAAGGGACGGATTCCCCTGAGGACTTCAGCACATC
>NJCR01001625.1:594-11454 GCA_002234235.1 Fusarium hostae | reverse complement strand
GACTTTTGGCACGTGATTGTAATTAGACAATTAAAAATCTCAATCTTTTTTTAAATAAATTGCAATAAAAACACTATAAACTATTTAATTAATTAATTCTAGTTATTATATTTATCTCTAGAGGCCTTAATTAAGAAATAATGCCTATAGTTAAGAAAGCTTATAAGGGCATCCTAGATACTCTCACGATATAAAACGCATATCTACATGCTAACACAAACATTGTACCTCGGTTGTAGTCCAGAGCAGTCAGTCTTAACGGCAGGATTCCACTTGTAGAAATCGTCAAGCTTAATCTTGTAGTCATTCGCAATGGCCCAGCAACCATCGCCCTTTTGTACTTTATAAACGCCTTGTAGTCCTTAACCATACCAGCTTGCGTCGGTGTTGGTGTAGTGATGCCACCTGATGTCAAGGTCTTCGTTGTATGAGTTGTTGTGTGAGTTGAGACTGACGTCTTACTGGCTTGAACCACGATACAAACATAGAACTTGGGCTGTAGAGTAGAACAGTCCTTCCCAACAGCAGGATTCCACTTATAGAAGTCATCAAGATTGATGTTATTCTTTTGAGAAATGGCCCAGCAGCCATCACCACCTTGTACGTTGTAGAATTTGTTGCAGTTCGACACAATGCCAGTCTGAATGGGTGACGGTGTGGATGCCATTGTGCCAGTGACGGAAGCGCCATTGGTACTGGAAACAAGGGACGTAGTGATGCCGTCATCGTCATCGTCATCGCCCTCAGAGACTGGAGACGGACGACCTTTTGGCCAAATTGAGATGCAATAATATGTACCCATCGCGAGCCCAGTACAGTCCTTACCAATTGTTGGATTCATGGCGTAGAACTGTTCGATATCTAGGTAGAACTCAGCCATGATATTCTCACAAGTGTTGTAAGATTGAACCTGATGGTATCTTGTGCAATTAGCTGGGGTTCCAGCCGCAAGAGGGCTAGGAGGTACGTAATCTTGTTCCGGCTCTATACAAGCTATCAGTCATTATCGCTGTGGGCATTTATATACTAGAGATAGCTATTTACCTGGTGTAGGGGAGGCCAGCATCACACAATACGACGAGTTGGCCGAGACGGTGCATGGGTAAGCATATGGGTTTGCGATAGGGATAGCTGTTGTCATAGCATATGTCTCTATATCTTCGGAATCTGCCAATGAGGGGTTCCAGAGAATAAAGTCTTGTTGATTGTCAGACCTAATGCATTATATCATTTCAGTACCAGTTGTTCCAGGCACGAGCTTACCTGTGGGGATTGATCAAAAAGCCTGCTTAAACTCCAACAATCCGCAGCAGCACTTTCAGTTAGATTCGTGAAATAAATGTACCTAAATCGTGGTTAGCCATTAAAAAGGTGTTTTTTAAGTGTGTATGGCCTACTTGTAACAGTCCAGGCGAGTTCCGTTCGCAATAGGAATTATCTGAACATTTGAGGAGTTGGTCTTTGCTGGGCGATCGGGATTGGGGAGCATGGTGGCAGGCACGGGTTTAATGGGTGGTCTTGTGGAGGAGCCATCATATCCGGGATAGGTAGAAATATAACCAACCGGGTGGAAACAGTAATAGACATCGGCCAACAGGTTGGTGCAGTTATTAAAAAGTTCTGAGTTCAGAAACAGCCTGTAAAGCATCAAATGAGCTTATGAAGAAATTTGAAAGCAGTAAGGGATACCATATAAGTCTTTCCTCATAATACTGTGATTCGTAGCAATCACAGAGCAATCGTCGCCGAGAGCTACCTGATATCACTCACCATAATGGGCGTTAATACCTTATCCAGTTGGAGAAGGCACAAGGCTATTCAACTGTCAGTTTATAAACTATATGATTGATAAATTTTACCTACACTTCTGTAGTAAAGAGAGTAGCTACTGGCTTTAAGCTGCTAGGAAGAGCAAAGTTACTAAGCGGATTGCTGATGCAGATTCTACCATCTTTCTGCTTGCTCAAGTTTCTGTACATGTACTTAGCGCTCTGGAACATTCGTCGTAGCCTTCACACTTACCTACAAGTGACGCCGAGGCCTAGGTTCCATGACAGAAGCTGAGTGTAGGTGATCTTGGATGCCTTGGCGATGCTGCGGCAGGTGTCTTTCTCTTGAACTGTATACTGATTACAGGTTGTCGCTCCTGAGACAACGCTCAACAACACTCCTCCAAGGATGGCCGCATAGAAAAGAGTAGGCCACATTTTAGCAGCCAGTGAGTAAAAACTCGGACAATTGAGACTGGAACAGGAAGTTTTGTCCTCGAAAAGATGAGAGAAGTCTGAGTCTCCCCAGGAATACAGGGTGTGCAGCTGGGGCTTAAGTCAAGCTTGTGTAAAATAGTTGGTGGAGGTGAACGTGAGTTAGAGTGAAAGCACAAGAGGGCCGAGGCGAGTCATGTCGACATGCCATTGTATGGAAGTGAGACACTAAGGTTAGAGTGAGTGATTTAGCTTAAATTTTTTAATTGCAAGTACCAGCCGAAATGAAAATACTGAATGCCTGTGCTTGCATCATTGCAGTAATTGTCGCAAAGGTGCTTACTCAGTCGCAGGAGGTACGATATCCACCTCGGGACCTCGGATGACGGTTAGACGGCAACATGTGCCAAGACTATTGTTGCTGCACTGGCAATCCGCAGGGCTAGGCAATGGCCAATGCGCAAGCGAGGTGCCATTCAGCCCCAGAAGATATGATTTCAGAATCCACTTTCTGGCTGTTGGTTGTTAGTTCTACATCCTTCAGACTCCACTTGTTGGTTGTTGGTTGTTGGTTCTGCAGATTCACATATTTTCTAACAGTCAATGCACCATTCTCGGCCCGACCTATCTGTTGGTTGTACACATTTTTATCAAATTTGCTTTGCAAATCTCTTCCTATTCCAGTAACTAACAGGTTTCCGAAGGATCTTTGGCTGTAACACTTAATCTGCTGATGCGGCCCGCAGCCCCATCGAGACCCTGAATAACTTCATTCAGTTTGGCTGCTCATTCCATTGAGTGTTTTTCGTGCATATTGCGTCAAGCTATGGCTTTATTGGAAACGTGAATTTCAGCACCACAATTACCCCTGATCATTTCAACGACATCGTGATTGCCGTCTTATCCAATGCTGAAGGGGCGCGCCGGATGGTCCGACAATGCTGATTTCTTTCCACGTGAAGGCCGCTTCTAAGGGCGTCCAGCTAGTAAAATGTTGATTCAGTAATTTTATCTTTGCTGTTGGTTTTTAAATCGGGTTTTATATCATCTATTCTTCTTCTTGGAATGACATATTTACGAAGTAACTCAAAGCACTCGCTCGCTACATCTAGTTTCCTCATTTCACTATGGCAGCTTCCAGCAAGCCGCCAGCACTTCTTATCTATCGTTTCCTTTTTTCACTCAATCTTTTTATCTTTCCCATTCTCGGCATGTCAGCTGACGTAGAGAATGTTGAGTCTATCGTTTCCAGATCTCTCATGCCACAAGAGCAGAGCGCAGCCGCCAGTGCTTCTGGCTCTGGAGACTTCAGCTGCGGTCCTAATAAGCCCTGCTCTAATAAGGCTTGTTGTGGCAAAGATGGCTGGTGCGGCTTTGGAGACAAATATTGCGGCAAAGGCTGTCAATCTCACTGTGACTCTAAAGCTGACTGTGGTGTAAACGCTGCTAAGCCAGGCCAAACTTGCCCTCTGAATGTATGTTGCTCTCAATATGGCTTCTGTGGAACTACTTCAGAGCTCTGCGGTAAGTCTTGCCAATCGAACTGCAACCAGCCTAAGCCCAAGTCATCACCTACAAACGTTCGAAAACGTATAGTTGGTTACTGGGAAGTATAGAATGATCAGCATGCGTGCGACAAGATGGGCATAGGTTTAATCCCCGTGAACTACCTCATGCATCTTATTGTATCCTTTGGATATATTGACTCGAACTTCTGTATCACGAACATGGATGGTCTGAGTTCAGATGTCTATAAGAACGTTGGTGAACTGAAGGCCTGGAACCCGGGCCTGAAGATCATGACTGCATTGGGAGGCTGGACGTTTAACGATCCAGGCCCTTGGCAGAGCGTCTTTCCCACTATGGTATCCAGTTAAGCAAACCATGCAACATTTATCTGGAACCTCTTGGGGTTCTTGTCGGAATACGGTTATAATGGGGTTGGTAAGTGAGATACCTTCTATTCAGTTTCTTCCTGACAAACGTTGTTTTGCTAATTACATTTTGTCTCGTCAGATTTCGGTACGTCTCACATACTTTACTCCTACGCCTTTTTGGGGGGGCATCGGTATGATTTCCATGACGTTGCTAAGTTAGTATAGATTGGGAATATCCTGGAGCCAAGGACCGTGGTGGCTCTGAGAAGGATGGCGAGAACTATACTGCCCTTCTCAAAGAGCTTCGTGAGGCTTTTGCTGCCAGCGGACGAGATTATATCTGAACTTTCACAGCCCCTACCTCTTATTGGTATCTTTGCCATTTCGATATTAAGAACATATCAAAACATATTAACTGGATCAATCTCATGTCATATGATCTTCATGATGTCTAGGATGGAGATAACCCAATTGGCAGACATATCCTGTCTCATACTAACCTAACCGAGATCGACCTTGCTCTCGATCTGGTAAGTGTCCCTGCCCAAGCAACGCCCATCCGCAAATCATCGCTGATTGATAACAGTTCTGGCGCGTCGATATCGAACCGTTAAGCATTATCTTGGGCTTAGGCTTCTACGGACGATCGTTTACTCTCGCTTCAAGCTCATATTAGAAGCCGGGCTGCGCCTTCACTGGCCTCGGCGCTGCAGGACCTTATACCAATACGGCAGGAATTCTGTCGTACAAAGGTAAGAGAGCCAAGTTTTGCAAATCAATATGATGGAACAAGCTAAGGTAGTGGAATCTAGAGGTCAAAGACATTTTGCAAAGCACTGAGGCCACTTCATACCTGGACAAAGAGGCAGCTGCACGATATCTGGTCTACGCTGGAAACAGCTGGATTTCATAAGTACCCAGTCCCAACAAATGCCCAAGTTGCTAATACTTCACTAGCTATAATGATCCATTAACTATTCAGGCCAAGATTGACTATGCCAATAAGATAGAATTATCTAGAGTTATAATCTAGGCCATTAACCTCAACGACAGCAGCCTTAAGTCACTCCACGCTGTGTTAAATCCTTCCTTGCTTGACAGTATAGACAGCGACTTTGACCTTATTGACCTAGATAAGCTGTTCCTAAAACAATATCTCCCTGCGTCTAGAAGCAAGCCGTTATACGGTTTGGTAGCATTTAGAGGTTCCGACGGAACTGATCCTACCTCATCTGCCTTTGGCTTCCTTCTTTTAGCGGGTAATTCATATATCGTCAGCAGTCTCCAAAAACGAGACGGCCAGCCCAAGCCGTTTATCTTCCTAGACTGTCCAGAGGATATCCTTAATCTTCCCAAGGATACTGCTCATACTGCTCGTATTATATGTATTAGTGGCGATCTGGAAGGGTATTACCAGATCATAGAGCGTGGTGTCGAGGGTACTGTAGTTAAGATGCCTGACAGCGTATGTATTAACATCGCTCCTTTGGGAAGAGATTACTCACCAACCCTTTTTAGTGCGCTCCAAACCAGCTGGTTCAGGCCATCTCTCTCATAGCCTCAAAAAGTAAGAACTCCACGCATCTTATCTGCTCCAGTCATCTAATATAGCGCAGACCAATCCATTCCCGAGGCATTCTCGCATCACCAACGCTTCTCTCAGGTTTTCAACTTTTCCTTCGATTTCAACTTCAAGCTCATGCGCCGAGACTCCAATAACACCAGCATCCGCATGGACTACTCAAACACTCCCGGGTACTGGGAACAGAAAAAGACGGATCCTGGGACGCCAAACAATCCTATGGGTTTCTCCAAGTCTAAGGCCAGAGCGATATGACCTTTAGGTTCGGCGGTATCGGTACTGTTGATGTTACGAAAGCAGGCAAGGGAAACCCTGCCACTTTAGATCAAGATAGCAGAGTCAATCTTGACGGCCACGTTATCAATGCAGGCCATATAAGTGGCATGGCTTCTTTCCAGCCGTATTATGATGTTGCTTACCATCTTGCCACATTCAACGGTACTGACCATGACACCGAAAACCCCGCTGCATCGTTCAACGGACGTCTAAGTGCTCATGTTATCTCTGACTTTGGAAAGTTCTAGGCAAACTTTCCTACCAAGGATGACCACAAAGACCTAAATAAGTTTAGGAACAAGCGCAAGAAGGACCAGTTTGAGCTAGGTAGCAACAATGTGCTTTACAGCTCTCCTAAAAACGGTGGCGCAATTGAAATCGGCAGTCAAGTCACGTTTGGCCTCAACATCGAGTTTTTCCTATACAGAGATTTATTCAAGGTCGAATCCGGATTGCCAAATTTAAGTAGAAACATTTCTTTCCCTCTTCCGACAAGGAGGAGTTGCCGTCTCTGACATTGCCTCAGCTCTCCCTCCCCAACAGCACCTTATCAACATTCACCTTCAGCCCGAGTAAGAAAGGTTCGGATGAGTCATGCACCAAGTATGAACTCTCGTAAGTTACACTCCCTGATGCTGATGCGGAATGTGCTTTGTTCTGACGACTTTTAGAACCGACATTATGCAACTAGCAAGCAATGCGTAGGTCTCTCCGTGAACAACATGCCTTTGGTGTTTTCTCTGTTTGAATCTAATGTAGTCTCTCTGTGTAGTGAGTCCATCGGCTGGGACGAGCTAGAGGGCTCTGACAGTCTTGTTTCAGAGACGGTAAACTTTATCTTCTTCTTTTTTATCTACACTTTTCTGACACTCCTGTAGCAAACGCCGGAAGATGGAGCGCAATGCTTTAAGAACGCCGATATTTCTACACCTTCCAGGTCTAAGCGCGCCTCGAATTCCTTGTCCTCTGACCCAGATTTTAACGAGACTCTTCTATCCGATGCAGCAGAAAACAACACACGCCTGACCTCTCTTGCTCGCCGACAATCTAAGCAGTTGTATGGTTGGGATATACTTCCGGGTGTAAGTATAACCAAGGGCGACCTTGGCTTAGGTGACGCATTGGGTAATGGTGAGCCAAAATTCAAGTGCGTCAACTGTGAAGGTTGTCGTGACTTTGGCGAGGAGTCAAGCGATCTCTGCTGCGGTTGTGTGAATATGCAACAGAAGTGGGGATTTTCAGACATGCCACCCTGTCCTGATTGCGACGAACTCGGCGACTTCCCAGATTGGCGGACCAATGTCAACAGGTACCTGAGCACTCTGAAGGTAAACCATGCTCGAGGTGAAGACGAAGGAGACGATGATACGGAGGCGCTGCCCGTACCTGAGTCGCCTGCACACAAGTTGCATCGTCGAAAGAGTGGGGCGGCTTCCATGTTGACCAAGGAAGTCAGTATATGTCCTGACGGTACGAACGACAAGATGGGACTTCAGTCCCCTTACCAGTACCCGGCATTCCCTCAGGACCCCTTCTGGCCCTGGGAGGGAATTCAGAAAGGGAAATGGGATTCCGTCTCTCGATATTGGGGAAATAACTCCCATTTCTGCCACTGGTGGGGAGTTAAAGGTTTAGCAACTGCCGACAAGGTTTGGGTGTAAGATGACGTTACAGGCGTCGTTTCACAGGTCCGAGCTGATTACCAGAGTAGATTACCAATGCCGTTGTTCCACTAGAAAACATTGCGCTAACACATGCCAGCTGAGCACGTATTCGAGGGCCAGGTGATCGGAAACTTCTTCAACTGGTGGCTGGACAAAGGTTACGTTCGCAATCAGGAACCTATGCCGGCAAACCCGCAGCCCAAAGTCCCTTGTAGTTGGACACGCGAATGGGTAAGGACCAAAAAGACCAACCCTAACTGGAAGATCAAAATAGCCCGAAAGCCCAAGATAGCAGCCGCTTCTTTTGGAGAAGTCATACTTTCAGAGCTGGGCAGTGCATCGCATCTTGACAGATTGACTCTTTTTCTAGGCAGGCCTAATGGGAAGAAGGGACGTGTGAGTGACCAGTTTCCTTGAAAACCTTCTTGGCATTTGCTTCTTTTTGCTTCTTTCAACACAGGCTAATTTGGATCTCTAGATGTTTACCGGAGTTAGGCCCACTAATCCTGACGAATATGACAGGATGTCTTCCGATGAGCAACTCCAATCAGTCAAAGACATAGGTAGGCGTTCCCTCCCAGTGTCTCACCAAGCTTTGTCCGGCTTCTTAGAAAGCTGGTTTGCTAATACCTTATACCAGGAATTATTTTCAATTCTCTCAACACTCAAGAAGTATGGGACAAGTACTGCGCCGTCTACGAAGCCATCTACGACCATATGGGAGATTTCGACACCTGGTATGCGACGAACGGCGCTGGCGTCGCGATCCCAATCTTCAGAAAGAGTGGAAAGACTACAACCGCATACTTTTGGACTCAATCGTTCGACAAATGAGAATACTTATGGAATATTTCTGGAATAACAAACAGTAAGTATTGGCAATATTATCGCGGTGGAGGTTGATATTCTACTGTTTGTTGGCACACCTGGCTAATTCATTACATCCATAGGTGCGGTCCTTACGGTTGTCTGCTTACCCCATCGTTCGCAAAAATATGGATGGCCAACTGGCTCGCCAATTACTGGTTTATTGACTTTCCACTTGTAAGAATATGAATAAAACAACAGTTTCGAGTCTCCGCAGACTATTCTAGATAGTCCACCTGTTGTTGGAGTAGATATTTTTCTCAGTTTGAAATATATATTTACTGCCATGTGCACCTCCACTCAAGACCTATCTTGCATCGTTCTGATTGCAATTTGGCTGCAACATAAAGTTGAAAGCCTTAGGAAATCAAGGTCACTCAGCCCCTCCCCACTAAATCAGGTCGGAGTTGATGATCTGCGATCCGGTCGGCCCGTTTCAGTATCTTCCTCACATAGATTCCTCCTGGGGTCCCGCTATAATCGCACGAGCCGCTGTTGTTAAAGGAAGCTAAGGCCAATCACAACAGTTATGAACGTGACTGGAATCGTTATCCCAACGTAAGACCCGGTGCTTGTCTTCAGAAGTCCGTCCCCCTGCTTTCAGAAGGGTAGCTAGCAGAGCGACTGGGTTCCTCCAAGCATTTGGAGACATGCACGCAAGGCTAGTCACGTCTTCGAGGTCGGTATGTTTGTTGTCGAAGAGGAGGCATTCCATTGACCCTGACTCGTTATGCACTCGCAGGGCACAAAAGAGCTCCCTCAGAGGTGATTCAGATGTAGAGAAGAGTATAACTATTCCAAAGTTAGAATGTATCCCGATGGACTCATATGAGATTACATACGCAGTAACCTTTGGCTACCAGCCTCGTCCTCGACAAAGCGGGATAGCACCCCGTGTATAGACAGAATCAGCTCTTCCATTATGTCTGAAAGCTTCAGCCTCTCTATGATACGATAGAAGAGGGCTAGGGTTAGCGAAATGTCATGCCGTTTAGATTTTGTAGGTCTCAATGCTCCCAACCATTAAAATACAAATTATCCTTTGGCACGGTGATATCCGGGCCGTTGAAGACTGACGGTTCGTTCATATCGTTCCAGACAAAGGTGTTCTCCATAGTGCCCTTGAAAACAGTATAGTCGAAAAGACCGTTCCACTACTCGATAGAAGCAGGGTTAAAGCAGTCAATCCAGTGCGATGCGCCTAGCCAGCAGTGACCTTTAAAGATGTCGCCGTTTCTAGTACGGACAGTGAAGTCTTTAGCCTTGAGCTGCGACACAATCTTGGAGCCGTTTGTGTTCTTGAAGTGGGGGTCGATGACGACGAGAAGCTTGCGGCCAATCGGCTAGTAGCATGGGAATATGCACTCCAATCTCCTCTTGATGTAATGCAACCGGGTTGGAAAGTTCGTTGCCTGGTTCTTTTCCCATGTTATAAAAGTCGGCGTCGATCCGCTTGGGCATGCAGTCTATGATCCCACTTGCGCCACTTATGCCAATTGCTTCGTTAATCGTGTTCCAGGTGTCCTTGTTGTATAGATAGATATGCCCTCCTGGGTTCCTCTCCCCGACCCTCTGGTCGGGGGCGGTTGGGGAATGGTGGGAAGAATGAGGCGTGGCAATCGCTGGTCGGTAAATGAATCATAGTACATCTCGAACCACGGGGTCTCATGCCCGTCAATGCACTCTGCAAAGGGATGATTTTGGATCCCATCAGTCGGGTTATAGCTGGATTGTACTGGAAAGATGGTTGCGGATGCTATCTTGATTCTAAATTGAAACTTCGATTCTGTAGTCCATTCAGGCCTCGTAACCTTGGGCTTCAGTCCACGCTTGGCATTGTCTCTCAAAATGCTTAAGCTACCGCCAAAGAAATGGCACCACGAAAAGTCCTGGCAGATCCACTGCTGTTTACTGTCTTTAGTCTGTTCCATTGCGTCATCTTTCCTCGAAGAATAGGCGGCGATAACAATGGAGGACACGTCGTTCTTCTTCTTCCACTGTCACGAATAAGAACTCATGGACTCCAATAACTGGTTTCTTGTCGTTAAATGAGAAGTCCTTGGAATAGACTTGATCCGTTTAGTAGAGGCAGAGAATCCACAGTTCACGTACCACTGGACGGTATTGAGTCAGGGTTCTGGGTTTTCTCACTTGGTATCTTTGAAATAATTGTTATTTGAGGAATAACGACCACCAGTCTGTTTTGAAGTACTGGTGGGACCAGGTCGGACCCTGTGTCCTCGTTCTCATCGACGTAGAGGAGAATTTAGATTGCCATTCTTGACCATGGTGTCCACTAACGAATTATCATATCGAACTGCTGGTAGTAATAGACGAAAGGATAATTCTAGGTGCAAGCGACAACATGTATAACGTCCGTCACCCACAGA
>NJCR01000162.1:12384-24295 GCA_002234235.1 Fusarium hostae | reverse complement strand
CTTATCATGTACGTTATATAAAATATATAATAAATTAAATAAGTATTTTTAGTTAATTAATAACTTAACTTTTTAATTAGAATATTATATAAAATAGAAATCTCATTATAGAGCCATACAGTATAGAGGTCGGCCTACTAAGAGATGAATTTTGGCACAGATGTCGATTTGGCCTTCCGTAGATGCAGCTAAAACCGGTACTTCTCAGCTCGAAGCGGTGGCCCCGAACGCCAGGCTGTGGGGTACCGCAGATCTTGTCTTACATGCCGTCCAATGTCGACAACTTTTACGTCAATATTGATCAGTCGGGTAATGCTGAGCGAATGAAATAAAACATTGAATAGGGTTTTCCAATAGTTCGGTTCTTTCAGCTAAAGCCTCTTCGGGATTAGTCTGACCAACGAGAGATGAGAGGTGCAGACAATGACATATACGATCTTCTGTGTAGCCCACTTTCCAACTCCCGATGTTGATCTCGGGCCGCTCCTTGGGTGACGTGGCAATTTGGCAAAGGAAAGTCAATTCGCGCTCACGCGAGCAGATACTTTACCTGATGCTATGCCCATCTTAGTTTGAGCTTGTTGACCATTCTGAGATTCTTCACATCGTTAGCAAGTATGAGATACAACAACGCCATTAACCCAAGGGTGCCAAATAATGATAGGTGTCTTTATAACTATAGCCCTCTGCCGAAATGGAAGCTTGACCCCCTCGATCCGTTATCACCAGTATATGCAAGGTCTCGAAGCGAACGAGCCAGAGCACCAACTCCCATTGAGCATAACGGTCATATATATGACCTGGTTGGTGTAAACTCTCACCAACAGCTAATCCTAAGAGATCAATGTGCGTTACACTTGGACATTCGCATCGAATGTTTCGCTGGACGTGCCGCCATCTTGGACGGTGTGCCATGGCAAGTCGACTACCTTGAGGCCATTCCCGATCCCCTGGACTTCACCAAACAGCCTCGGCGTGTCCTTCATCTAAAGCGATGGACCGAAAAGGGTCAGATACACAAAGCCATTGACGAACCAGACAATCTTCGAGCAATTTTCCCAGGCTCAAGGGGGAAACATACCCTAGGGCCGATTAAACATGGCATTGTACGCATGATCCCAACCGCATCTCGACAAAGAATTCACAAATCATTACTTCCTGGTACAATTTTTGAAGCCCGGTTACGAGGCCGTGAGCTTTACGGACCCTTTCAAATCGAGGCCAAGAAGGACGGTCAACTGGTAGCCAAGCATGTTCTAGACGGATTATGTCATATCAAATTCACCATCGAACCCCACGAGATAGCGCCGTCATATGTGAGGGTCAATTGTCCCGACTTTGGTGGCTGCTTTGACATTGACGCTTTTCTTTACTGCGAGGATAAGCTTCGATGTCGGGCTACCAGTGTCAAAGCCATCAGAGCCATGAGATTACCCACGAGCGATCGCGATCCTATGTTTGGGACGCTATCCCGAGGTCCAGTACCACTTCTCACCAACGGTTTGGATCATCTTGTCGTGTTCGAGAAGTTCATCCGAGAGTGCACAGTCCCTTCTCCAAAGACCCCTCAGCAACGGCGATTGACAATACTCAACCTTTCAATGTGCGATCAAGGAGATGCCAAGATCGTAGTCGACGCGTTAGTTGACTTCCGAAAGCAAAATCCAGACGCAATCATGTCTGTCGTGGTATCGAAATTGGGGCCTACGATCTATCAAGATACGCCAGCCTGCAGGGAGTATGTCAAGCTTCTTCAGCGCAACCGAATCCACATCGATATGTTCACTGGCGTTGATGGTCCAACGCGCCAAGTCGTCCACGCCAAAGCGATAGTCATCGACGACAGGACACTCTTCAGCACTGGAGCTATCGTTGATACCAAACCTATTGACAAAGCTGACTTTTCCATCGAGCTTCCGCCCACGGCAGCCAAAGCTTTCCAAGTCTACATGCAAGAAGCCATCCTTGGTGGCGTGAGCAATGAGCGTCGCGCTCATCTTGGCTCACAACTGGCTAGTTTGGGTGTCATCATAAACGACCCCATCGCCAGCTTGACCTACATCAGTCGTGCGCAACATACGCTTCTTCGTGGTGCTCGTCGCGACCTCCTCGTCAGTGTTTCAGAACTCGTTGACCCAAAAATCACGAAACTTCTCGTGAGGCGTGCAGCAAACGGCGTGACGGTGACGATACAAGTCCGGGAAATAGATGCGGTCTCATCAAGAATTCTTACCCAAGCGACACGACGGTACGGAAAGCGGCTGTCCGTGGAAGATGTCAGCTGGTGGGAGCCACGACCGCATTATAATGCGATCATTGCAGATGATAGTCTCGCGTATCTGGGCACATCGTACTTCTGGCCAACCCAAAGAAACATGATCCATCAAGGTCGATCGCTTGAAAATGGGGTTTTGCTTGAGGGAGAGTCTGTAAAGTTTCTGAGGGAGCAACTCGATGAACTACGCGAGCGTGCATATAGCAGTGACAAGAGTGAAAGCGATACAGCATAGTAATGTTGGCCAGAGATTTGATGCCGTCCTCTTCTCCTCTCTTGTTCTTGAGTGTTGTTGTTAAAACTTGAGGAGCGTGTCAGGACGCGTCTTCTTCAGCCAATCATGTCTTGCTCAGCAACGCCAGATCGAGTTCGAAGTATCGATCTTTTGCTGGATTAAGCTTAGCGTATCAGTATCCATCAAAGCACCACGAATGGATAAATGGACAGTTTTAACAGTAAATGGTCTTAAATATTAGCGTGACAGGTAGTGAGCAAGATCAATCGAATAGACATTTATCTTCTTTATTGGTAGTTAGGTGGGTATCTCGGGGTTAATGTGACCCCGCGTCGTTTGTCGTATAATTAATCATAAAAAGGGGGAAAACGGTGCATAAGAAACATCGTGAATATTTATTGTGACACTTTTGTGAGTCTTTATCACGAGATACTTGAACTAGCTCTTCCTTTTAACTGGCAGATTGGGAAAAATTACAAAAGAAATTAATGATTAGTCTCAATAGAATATTTCCTATTATTTTACAGACGATTATCTTGTTCGCCATTGATCTTTTCTCGAGGTTGTCAGTCCAGCTACCCTGCAGTGGCGATGGTCCGTGCTGGACCAGCAAACTCATCCACTGCTGCCTCACGAAATTCAACATCCTACCGCTTCGAATTTGCCGACCAGACGAAGTCCCATGTCGGTCGCAACATGCTCCCCTCTTCAAGCGATGACTGACATGCTACAACAATCAGCAGAGCTATAGCATGGCCGCGCATGCACGGTAATCGCTGTATCCGCGCATCGAAACAAACGCGACACGACTTCAGGCCGCAAAAGACCGTTATCACTCCCCAGAGGCAAATCTAGCTGAGCAAAGCATCGGCATGAAACGACCGACTCATCAAGGGGCCATAAGATGGTGCCGATACGAAGGAAGCGAATTAAGACGTTGGAAGCGCTGAGACCGGGGCCTTCTTTTGTTACATCGTCGGCGCGACAAGATACCCATCATGGATGGCTTAGGCTCCTACCTAGCCAGATGATGTGGATATGTTTGCTGGAAGATCTTTTTGACGAGTGTCACTGTTATTCGAAGTTTTCAAGGGCAAACAAGGAAACTGTGGACATCACGAAAGGTCGCAAAGGACATTGCCAGGATTAACCATTTTGTTGGCACAACTGCCCAGGCAGCCTCCCGCAAGGTCAGAAACAAGAACAAGAGCTCGCATAGTGATTCAATGTCACTCTTTTTGAAAGATCATTGTGTAATCCACTTGAAACCACCTCATTCCTATCTTCTCTCAACCGTCAACTTTCACTCTTTAACCTTCAACCCTCAACAACAGGTCTTCTGCACTCTTTCTTCCTTCCACTACGAAAGTTAGAGTTCTTACTGACATGGTACCTAGTTTCACTTAGACTTACCGCTTCCTTCATCGTTCCAGACCAACACCTCAATCTACAGCAGTCGAATCATCTCCCCTCGCAGAAGTTCCCTGTCAATATCACTTTCTTCCCTTCACCTCTGGCCTATCTTTTCAGCATCGCAGATTTCCACAGCGTAGAACTTCATCTACTCACTGTCAGTGAATGTCGGTATCTACTGCGTCTCCTAATCGCTGCACCGCGTGCTCCAACACTACATCACTGCCTGCACATCACCTTTGGAACGATCAAACTTCAAAGCGACAGGAACTCACCACGTAAGAACAGAACTTTTCTACGCTCCTCTTTTCACTCGAATCCGATCAACACTTCTTCCTGCTTTCGTCGAATCTCAAGGTAAGTCAATCCTAAAACTATCATAAAGTTGTCCTTATCTCCTCTTCCTTTCCCCTAACCTCTTCTCACTTTCTCAAACTCAGCATAAACTCCTCCTTTCTTTATAAGGATTTTCCTAAACTTAGGATAATACCCCACTTCCCTTTTCTCTTTCTCTTAACCTAACATCAGTTTCTTCTCACCTCCTTACTCATCACTCTCTTCACCCTCACTTCATCATATGCCCGCAGAAGCTTTATCTTCCTCTTCAAATTCCTTCTCACTTCTTCCACAAACCATCATAACTCCGTTCTAACATTAACATCATGAGCGCAGATATCTTCACCATGCCGGCTTCACCCACCAAGATGAACAGAGCCCAGCAAGAGGAATGGCTTGACCGACAATGGGGAGGCAAGTCCTGGCTCATCGAGGAGGTTCGCAGCGTACATGAACGGCCCCCCAAGCAGAACGAACTCGGGGGTGTTGCGGTTGACTACCTGGTCAGGATCACCAGGCTGGCCCAGGACAAAGGAATCGAGTTGGCATCCTTATGGAGCCAGGCTTCACCTTACAATGTCCTTTGGACCGGCGTTCGCCTGCATCCCGGATCGATACGATTAACTGGCGAGGTTGCGAGGGTTGCCCTCATCAATTTGAAGACAATCATCAATTCTCAGAATGCTCAAGACGCTGGCGGTCCATCAGAGATCGTCATTATGGAGTCCCGAGAGGCTGCGCCCGAGGCCTGTGTGCACGTCGCAAGTGACCATTCTGAAATCGACAGCAGCGATAACGAGGATATTGAGCCCGTTCTCAAGGCCACGCCAAGCCCTAGCATCATCTTGGGCGGTTCCCCTAAATCGCCAGTCAAAATGTCTGGCAACAACGACAAACACAGCTCTTTGTTCTCTACTTTCAAACATCAAGAGCCCCAAGAGCAGAAACCTGCTCCTCTAGCTTCCAGCGTTCCTTTAACTCCAGGGGCTTCCTCTCTACCCCCACAAATGAACATTTCTCGTCCCTTCAGCTCAGCGTCACCCGTCACTCCGGTCAAGCGTAAAAGGGAGAAAGACTCCAGTGCAGTAACCCCACAGCGAGCCATGAAGCGTGCTGAAAACTATATGGGTGAGGGGAGGGTTAGCGAAGCGACTGCCATTTACGAGCAGCTCGTCAACAATGTGAAACTTAAAGATGCTACCCTTAACTTCCTTACAAAGGCTACCATTGCATGGTATGCACCGGAGCAAGATAAGATCAAGGTTCTCGACCCTCTTTGGTTCAAGGTTGATGGCACGACGACTTGCCACAGCATCAAGCTGGAGAAGTACAACAAACTTTGCTTCAGTATCCACCACTCGAAGCCTAAGCACTGGACCTTGGCTATCGTTGACATCGATGATGAAGCGAAGTCCATGGTATTCAATCACCATGACTCGACACCGTGCGAAGATCGCTTCGATGCTGTTTGCGTCAGTTTCCAAAAGTGGAAGGAAACCGTCGCATTCAAATATAAGCTGGGATTCAACAACGTCACTGTTAGTCACCCCCTTCCCGTCAAGAGTTTTGCTGACATGTCCCGTTATAGCCTTGCACTCCACAGCAGGATGACACCAGCTGTGGAATCCACGTCCTTTCCTGCCTGCGACGCGTCCTGACAGACAAGCCCTGCCCCCCATTCCTGGACCCCCGCGAAGAGCGCAAATCCTTCATCCGACAGATCAAGGAATCTGAAGAAGGCGATTATCCTCTACGGGAGGTCAAAAAGGTTATCGAAAAACAAGAACAGAAAATGATTTTGGAAGCGATTCGAAAAGAGACGCCCGAGAAGCTTGAGACAGACAGACAACTTGCGGCCATTGCCATGGATCACGCTCGTGATCACCTGAAGGATGCCCAGGCCACGCTGGGCCACCTTCGAATCGGACAGGATACTCTGGCCGAGGCATTGAATCGCATGGACGCTGCTGTTGAGACTAAAGTCGAACAGGCTCGTCATTTGAGCCTCGAACCCTTGGACCGTCTGCGAGGTGAGAGCCAGCAAGAGCTCTCCGCCCACATGAGTCGATTTACCAAAACACTTCTTGATCAGAGCTTTGCCAATGGGTCTGAGATAGGCAGAAAGGTGCTCCAGGGAAATTTTGATGAGATCACTGAGAAATTGGAACAAGCCGAGAAGAATGTCGCTCAGAAACAAGAGGAGCTTGATGAGGCATCAAAGCTTGTGGAGCTCAAGACTCAGATGCGGGACCTGAAGGAGAATATGAACAACATCTTGAACCAGAATGGGTCTTTTCTTCCTTGGAACAACTGGCTTGGGCGGGCTTCGAATTAGCTTCTCGAACGCTGAAGTAGGAATGGAGGGGAATGTGACGGATGGCCATGAGAGAGGTGTGAACAAGAAACGAAAAGCAGACATGGGATCATGATTAGACTGAGATTTTCGGCGTAAAGGTATTGCTACTTTATTATCCATGATCCATCAACGAGTGAATCTGCTGTGACTGTTTAAAACGCTCATGCTCTTATAAAATTCATCCTAAAACTTCTAAAATTGTCTAAGGCTTAGACCAACTATCTACGACATTCGCTAAATGTCCATACGACACTGGTCAGCACATGGGTTCGTGACCCTCATCTAACCCCACTCATCGATATCAGCCTTGAAGCTCTTGTATTGTTGGAGGTGACTTGGTGCTTCTTTGATCGCCGACTTCAGGAAAGTGTCCATACGACTGGGGATATCGTTGATGGTAAACATGTGCCAGGGACTTCTTCCTTCAAGGAACGGTTACATTAACACAGAGGCTATGTCATCCCGAGCTACAGAGGTCGCGAGAGCCAAGCCCCCTCATTAAATGATGGTGATGGTGTTCTTTCTTTCAAGCAGAACCGCGTAATGGCTTTCAGCAACGTTCTTGAACGTCGAAGGCGTTATTTCCATTGTCGATCGGGCTTTGCCGAGGGCCAAGAAACTCGTCCTATTGGGCCGGTCAAGAATATTGTGTTTCCAGCCTCTCGAGATTTAAGATTAGAATCATTGGCCGGACAGTAAAAACCAAGAAGTTGGCTGGGCTGACAGCCAGGTAAAACTAATGATTAACGAGTCAGGCTACTGGGAGATCTGCTACCCCTGCATGAGAATACAGGGATATACCCAAGCTTTTCTTTTATTTCCCCCACATAGCTGAACGCGCGGCATCTTGGCAGCACCTACCCAGTGAAGAAATTTAGAATAGGGCTTAGAGAAATAATTCATTTGTTTGACTCAAGAAGCGCAGAGGAATGCGAGTCAGGCAAGACTGCGCCGAAAGAAACTTATCACTTGGGATCTATTGGTTGGGAGCATTTCCTTAATACGAGCGGCACAGCGTAATTGATCGTCGACTTCTTGATTGCTGTCATTACTCTGTTGGCTGCAATGTGACTGGTCGCTGGCTGGACTAAGGGAGGAAGGATTCTCTGACAAATAGATCCAGGGATGCATTCCTGGCGCACGGAGGAACAAACTAGGTGTAGCTTACGCTGCCCCTCCGCCGTTTATCTTCAATTCTTCATCACGTCACGCGAGCTTGAGCCTGAATCGATCATCTGTGAGCATGTCGCTGGTATCAGCGGTTACAGCCAGGCTCGGCCAAAAGTTCAAAGACGCTCCGCGATCTCTTGTCAGACTGAGCGTCTTCGGTGCAATATCCTTCTTACTTATTCTTGTGGCATGGAAAGGCTCGTCAAGCTTGTCTTACGACTGGACGCCTCCTCAGACAAGTGAGCCTGAACTGATGAATATTTCTGCGAAGGCGAACGCATTCGCTGAGAATCCGATCCAGGCACCATATGAGAATACTTTCTGGGAGGTCGGCCAGAGATCAAGAGAATTGAGCCACTGGTTGTCAAAGTCTGACAAACTTGACCTGACTTCAAAAGCTGGGCGGGAGCTTCTGGATATCACGGAGATAACCGCCCAACAATTATTCCCTTTCCTCAAAAATCCACCACGGAACCCCGGATCAAAAACTCCGCTATCTGATCTGCGACAATCGTTTGATAGAGGGTCCAGAGGCATTGTAATCCCTGTTGGAGGAAGCGAGAAGTCCGTTCGTTTTGCAGGCCAATTAATTGTGAGCTTGCGTAAAGTTCTGGGCTGTCGGCTGCCTATCCAGATCGTGTATGCTGGGGATGATGACTTGCACAAAACGGATCGCGACAGGATAGCGAAGCTTGATGGCGCCTTTGATGTTGAGTTTCTCGATATCTTCACAGTCTTTGACGATACAACGCTGAAGCTCAAAGATGGAGGATGGGCCATTAAAGCTTTTGCATTGCTCGGATCTTATTTTGAAGAAGTCATTCTCTTAGATGCTGATGCTGTGTTCATACAACAACCGGAGAGGCTATTTGCCCAAAATGCATACATCCAGAAAGGCGCATTACTCTTCCACGACCGACTGCTTTGGCAACATGCCTTCAAAGAAAGGCATGACTGGTGGAAAGACCAGATCAAGGTTCCGTCAGCGGAGATGAACAGATCACTTGTTTGGACAGAAGACTACGCTGAAGAATGTGACTCCGGAGTAGTAGTTCTCAACAAGGCGCGAGTAAGTACTCTCGTTGGCCTTCTACATGTTGCATGGCAGAACACGTATGAAGTTCGAGAGGAGGTCACTTACAGGCAAGGCCACGGGGACAAGGAGTCTTGGTGGCTTGGCCTTGAGCTTGGCGGGTCCAGTTATGAGTTTGAGTCGCATTATGGTTCAATGATCGGCTGGGGTGAAAGCGAGGGGGGAAATGTGACCAAAGTTTGCAGCTTTGTCATTGCTCATACTGATGAAAAGGATAAGCTGTTATGGTACAATGGAAGCTTGTTGAAGAACAAGCGGGTGGATCCAGATGGGTATGAAGTCCCAGAGTATTGGATGATGGATGGCAAATGGCATAAGGGAAGGACAAAGGACGATATGAGCTGCATGACTGATACGGAAGTCCTGGAGCTAACAGCTGAGGAGAAGCGTGTGTTGCGCGAAAGTATTGAAATTGCGAAGAAGGTAGATATGGCCCTCAAAGGGACAGTGTAGGTATGCCAGATTTATAGGATTAATTGCGAAAACGCCAGGTCATCGATGATGCAATTCAATGTTGAACTTCAAAGGATTTGGGACTGTCATGCAGTGATGTTTTAGTCATCACTACGTTCACGCTCGAAGACATGAGTCATGAGGTAGTGAGACGCGGTGCCGGGCAAAAGTAGAAGTGCATATGTGTGTCCGCTGGTGCCCAATATGATGGATTCACCCTAGTGAAAGGGGGGAAACAAATTGACCTATCAATTGAGGCTGGGAAAAGCAGGCTGGGAGGGCAACCACTAATCGGCTCTGCAGCGTGCTGGAGATGTCCCAGGATCAATAGCATTGGCTCATTCTCGCTCAAGGCATACGCAAGGCATTCCCGTCTGACCATTTCTTATCGTAATACCTCTAGACCCCGCAAACCGCTCACCTCATTCCTTCAATCACTTTCCGAGCCTCATCAGACGATGAAATGGCAACGCCTGCCTTCGGATTCTCTGCCGGTGACTTCGTCAGCGCTGTGAAGCTGATTGTCGATATCACCAAAGCTCTAAGAAGCACAGGAGGCGCTGCAGGACATTATCTCGAAGTGCTGACCGATTTAAACCTTTTGAAAGACGTTTTGTCACACCTGCAACAGCAATCCGGCGCGACAAGGCAAAGAAGCAGCAATGCTTTTCCAGAGCATGCGCGGAAACAAGCAGACCTCACTTTATCCACACTAGCAAACTTTCTCGATCTTATATCCAAGTTCGATGCTAGCCTAGGCCCTCAAAGATCGTCTGCATGGTACCGCGGTGTTGGTAGAAAGGCGCAGTGGGCTCTGGTCTATTCGAAGCATGTCGATGATCTGCGCTCAAGGATTGGGACACAGCTTCAGACGTTGAATCTCGTCACTCAGCTACAAGAAAAGTATTTTGACATCTTGATAGATGCATTGTTTCATATGCTGACTATGTCATAAGCGAGCGCGGCGATCTCAATGAACTGAACAGCCAGCTCAGCATGATCAAGATTCAAAATGAACAGGTTATAGCGCAACTCCAAGCACGGTATGATTTGATCCCGAGTATTTGAATGTAAGTTTTTCTAAACACCTTGTATAGCCGAATCATTGGCATTGAAGAACTTCGAGAACAACTAAGTCAGCTTGACATTCACGACGATGAGCGTCTACCTGACAGCCAAAGAAACAATTCACAACCTGATGACGGACTTGATATCGCACCTGAACCACCTCAACTTATTGATGACTCTCAACCAAGTGCAAGTCACTCAATGTCCCAATCTGTCGTAGCAGGTTTGGGAGACCCTGACATAAATATGATCACAGACCGGGAGGACCAACCCAGTACTTCATCTCAAATTGATATGACTGGTCAACATGAGGAGGAGACTACCCAAACTCTTTTACCTAAGCTGTAAGCAAAAGCCACGAGAGTATGCTCATTACGAACTAACCTCTCGCTGCCAGCCTTCGTGCTGTGATACGAGATTTGCACAATCTCGTCATGAAAGCCTGGTTGCTATTTCCAGGACTAATGAGACACTATTCCCGCCTTTGCACGTCGATTTCAATGCCACCTCTCCTCGTACTCGCGGAAAACATCAGCTTTGAAGATGTGCTCGGACGTAAAACGACATTGCAGTATGACTTTTTCAGGCACTGGGCCGTAAGTAAGGTTCCAGTACAATGGTTACACGATGACTAACGGTATACGAGCATGTCAACATTTTCCTTAGTCGACAATTTGAGAACTGTCCGGGCGAGCAGTATGTCACCAAAAGGCAATATTTCTTCCTCGGTTCTGATGCGGCGACAAATACCCTAAACTCAGATGTTGAGCTCGCTTGGCAGTCAATGGCCCGCCCTGGATGCCGAATCTCGATGTCAATCAAGTTGATTGCAAAAGATAAGGAGGTTTCAAACACCAAGTGCCCTAGCCCTGGCTGCACAGGCCGCTCAGTTCAAATTGACAATGGGGAAACATTTTCGTGCCAGAAGTGCGATCTGACATACTCCATGCTGCCTGAAGACTCTGCAACAGATACATCTATCCGTGAACGGAGAAGTCCCTCCAAAATCTACGGGTTGATCCCATACTGGCGACGAGCACAACCTTCTGAAACGGGTCATGACATAGTTGGAGTGGATCAGCAAATTGCTTGCTTCAAGAAAGTCCACATATTGGCACCTGCGGTGAGCGAAATATCGACAGAGAGCACTTCGACTGCAAGGAAAAGTCCATTACCGGGGAACAGGGCTAACCGCAGAAAGTCTATCTGGGTATGGGAATGTTGCTGCTGTGGAACTGGTACCATGCGCATACAGGTTTCTGATTGTTTACGCTGTGGTATCCCTCGTTGCCCCATGTGCAATACGATGAGAACAAAGCAGCTTGTATCTTAGTGAACTTCTGGCCGCAATGAAAACATATTATAACGATATGCAGCCTTGGTTTTCCGCTGCCTGAAGAGCCTACGGAACAACTGAATTACAGCATGATCAGGCACTGATTTCATGGTGTATGTCGAAAATATAGGCAAAGCTAGCAACCATAGATGATACATACGACCAAAGCTCGTAGA
>NJCR01000162.1:388-12376 GCA_002234235.1 Fusarium hostae | reverse complement strand
AGTAGTTGGGTCGGTGACGACCAGCGAATCCCCGGTGTTGTATGTATTTTTTGCCATTGTAACCTCCTCTGCCTGTTATTTTTGCCGTCGTGTCCGTTTGCCAATTCGCTGGCGGAGGCGGGCTTGAGAGTGGTGGTAGTGACAGCATCGAAGTCACGACTAGGCTTGCTCTAAAAGAAGCTCGCGACGATTAGATAGTTAACTTGAATAAAGAAAATGAGATTAAAAATATTGTACTAACTCACCATATGTAATTTACCTTAATCATGGTTGTTTGAAGACAAAGTGACAGTGCAGCGCTGTCAAATGTCTCACGGCGGGGAGCCCCGGATTGGTTGGAAGAGCTGACATAGTAAACATTGCTGCCTCCTCATGTTGCACCAGTCGAAAGACCTCTCATCGGATGTCTCGCTGAACTTCCCGCTTTTGGAACCGCTGGGTAGAGCCTTGTGCACCCGTGAGGGCTGCCCAGCCTCTAAGCCCCCAATGCCAATGCTCACTTATGCAGTGTAAGATTAGTGATAAGGTGGATGACATCTATAAAAAGATTTGTGTAACACATGATTAAGCGTGCGATAGGTGTCCGTCATGATAAATCCCCTCTATCAAAATTGGGATTTGTTGGGTGATAATGCCATATCAGCTTGTATCCCGCTGCAGCTGGCTCAGCCTTGAAAGTGCACGAACCATCCAGGACTTTAGAGAGTCCCTCCCTTTCGCCGTTTTATAAGAAGTGTTTTCTTAAGCTTATTTCCACATCAATACCGTCCATATCTGTAAAGGAAAAATGGACGGAAGACCAGAAACTACCGGTGCCAGCGATTCTATGGCTACTTTGCAGCCGCTGCTCGAGACCGAACCAACTTCATCGGCATCTTCTCACCTTGTACCAACTAGGGAGAAGCCCGATACGACCTCTGAGCAGCAGAGCAAAAGTACCAATAAATGGTTACAGTTTTTAAACCGATGGGGACTCGAGATCACAGCTCTGGCTCTCAGTCTGATAGCCTTCGGACTGATGATTTATCTTCTGTACCAGTCAGCCGGAGAGCCGATATCCAAATGGACCAAGACTCATATCTCCCTCAATACAGCTGTGTCCATCTTGGCTGGAACATCAAGAGCCTGCCTAGCATTTGCTATTAGCATGTGCCTGTCCCAGGGCAAATGGAACTGGTTGAGTCGATCTGCGCAGCCGCTGGTGGACTTTGATCGTTTCGATGCAGCTAGTCGAGGAGCTTGGGGAAGCCTACGTCTGCTCCAATCTTGCGTACGTCGACCGTAAGTAATTTCTACCCAGCTGTTGACTCTACCACTAAAAGAACCTCCAGGCACTGGATAGCAATGGGTGCTCTTACTGCGATTGCCCTTCTGGCCTTTGAACCCTTTACCCAGGCTGTCTTAGCTATAGAGGACAAGGTAGTCATTTTGGACCACCGAGAGTACACCAAGGTAGTACAGTCCAATAATGACTCTCTCGATACCCTGGGTAATGTTCCTACAATCGGTCGATCAATTCGCTTAGATGGCGCATCGTGGAATGGGGCACTCGGCGGAGTAGGTCTCGTCCCCTTCCCAGGCCCCAACAATACGACTATGAACTTCACAGTCTACCGCCTCTCAAGCGGCGTTCAAGAGGACATGGGTATGAAAGCGGCCATGTGGAATGGATTCTCTCCCTTTACGGCTGCGCAGAACCTGAGACCAGCATTCGCCTGTGCAACCGGAAACTGTACCTGGGCCAATTTCACTTCCATCGCCATATGCTCCAAGTGTCAAGACATATCGAAGCATGCCACCAAGTCATCTGGACCGGTAAGGTTCCCTAAGGGTATTCAATCTAAGGGACCCGATGATCAGTCGTGGATGTTGGGGCCTGGCGAAAGCCCACCTGATGTGAGTAATCCGGGTCCATACTTCGATTGGAACAACGGCAGGGATTTCACGTTCATCAAACATGAGATTCCGGAGTTTGATCTTAGTATTTCGAACTACAATGGAAGTCGGCACTGTAGAAACATGACTCAAAAATGTCCCGATACCTATCTATCTGCTCGGGTTACAACCAACCCTGGGCAGACCTTGTTATTTGGCAACCTCAGTACCATGGTCATGGCTATACAATATCTGGCTACAAATGAGACTTGGCTTGAGAACAGGACGACTTGGGAAGATACCAAGGTTGCCGCTCAAGAGTGTGCACTATCACTGTGCGTGAACGAATATCATGACGAACTCTCTCAAGGAGTCTTACAAGAAACTGTTGTGTCTTCTTGGGCAGAAAGGGAGCCGGACTCTTACACTTCCGATAAGAAGAATGTGAAGGCCTTCATGAAGTACACAAATCATAGTCTCGACATGGGCATCATGTTAACGGATCTATCCGATCTCCAGATCAAGATTACAGACAAGGACTACAAGCGACAAGCCTCCATCCTACAACACCAGCGCTTCAACATTACGCAACCTACAATTATCGCACTGCACAACATCTTGAGTGATGGTTTTGGTGGAATTCGCGGTGTCAACTCTATCAAGGATCTTGATAGGAATTATACTGATATAACATCGAAAAAGCTAATTTACCCAGCATTGGGAATGACAATGCCAACTGCTGGTCTCATGTCTGGGCTTGGGAGGTCAAGCGACATACCTGCGACATTGGACAACGTCGCCCTCAGTTTGACGAAGTGGATACGAGATCGAGAGCTGGAGACAAGCCCAATGGTCGGAAATGCCACAAGCACGGTTGCCATTACATGTGTTCGATGGAATTACTTGTGGTTTCCTGGTGCAAGTCTCATAAGCGGAATAATATTTGCGATTTTGTGTATGTGGGAGACACAGAAATTGAAGACACCAGTGCTGAAGGATAGCATACTGGCGAGTTTGGCATGTGCGCCGGATGAAGACTTGCGGTTGCGTCTGAAACAAGCTGCTGCGAATGATAAATTGCAAGAGGTTGGAAGAAATCTGGAAGTGCGCTGGGAGGGAGATGATGAGTTTGGCCAGTTGAAGGAAAAGAAGGATGATCAGCCGGGCGTTTGATGAGCACACTAATACTGAGGCCTTAGGATAAAGACGAAGAGAAATGATTATATTATCATACTAGATAGCGTTCTGTCTACTTCGAGTCAGGGAGCTCCAGAATAACGCGGCGATACCTTCGGATCGGATATGGGCCCTTGTTGTTAGTGACCTGAAGGATGATATGCCATTCCTTATCGACCGAACTCGGCTGCTCCTCTTCCCAACTACTCAGGTTGGTAGAGATTCTGACCTTTGATCCCAGCGCCACGTTGCTGAAACCTGCTTCATTGATCGCGAGTGTGCCATTTGTTCCTGCTGGCGGCGATAGTGCGTCAACGGAGAAGAAGTTGGCAGCAAGACTGGTCAGCATTGGCGATGCACACTCAGCATAGGAGTACCATTCGAAGTCCAGTCCAGAAGAATCGTCTTGACTATCGGTATCAATTGTCTTGCTGGCATCCAAGACGATAGCGTCCTTCAGGCCAACCTTGAATCTCAGGGGTTCACTGCCCGTGGATCCGTTGACGTTGATGCTGGGTGGGTGAGCGCCCTCTTCGAAGCTATCAACCAGGGTCCACTGCATACGAGCAGCAAAGTCATCTTGGTACGCATCGCGCCAGCGCCAAATGGTAGCATAAGGACTGAACCAACTTTGACCCTTGGTGTTGATCAAAGCATCCCCGGATGTGCCATACTCGTTAATGTCAGTGTCTTCCGTGACACGAGTATATCGACCTCCCCAGCCTCCATATTCCGGTCGACCGGGAACATTAAGACCGTTCTGGATGTTCCACATGAAGCTAGGACTATCACCCTCCATTGTGTAAATGATTTTGGGGTACTCCGCTCCCAGAGGGCCCAGACGAATGTTGGGGGTAAGCCAACCGTCTGTCACTTTTGTTGTGTTGGCTGCGCTGTTGTCGGCAGTAGAGATACCAGTCCACGTTCCAAGGCGATATTCGCGGTAACCGTGGACGTTGACAATGAAGAAGACATCTGGCCATTTGACGCGGATGTAAGCACCCATATCATCCTGGTCTGAGATGGAGTAAACCCTTAGTCGAGAACGAAGTTTGGCAGCTTCGTTCTTGCTCTTTGTCTTTTCAATTTGTTGAAGCGCTTGAGCTAAGGTGTTGGCTCCGCCCCAAAGACTAACATGGAGATGCTCTTTGGACTCTTGGAGACGCTTTACGAGGAGTTTTGCGCCGACACTGATGGGCTCTTTGAGAGCTGCTCGTCCATATGACTGACGCGGTTAGCTGGCAAGATTATTTGGACGGAAGGGAAACTCACGCGAGGTCCAGATGAAATTTGCTTCAATAGCTCCTCGGGTTTCGGATATTGATTGTCGGGGTGAACATGTTGGTTCAGCTTATCAACAACCTTGGCATAGGCCTTGATGATCTTTTTGATTTCACTAGGATGGGTGTCATTTCGCAAGGACCAAGAAGTAACTGCGACGAGGCCTCGGGTGTCGAATTCATTTGAGTACAGCAGATAGCGGACCATCGACATTGAGTCATCGGGCTCATTGAGGATGTCAGTAAGAATGAATGTTCTCACACGAGAGACCTTTGGTATGGTGCTCAAGTCGGTCGAGCCATGTTGCTGTGGCACGGCGAGGACCAAGCAGGCATGGAGCCAAAGAACTACAGACAGAAAATGGGAGAAGAACAGCGCCATGTTGATGTCATGCAGTGAGTCCTTTGCCTACGATGCACTACGGACGCGAGGCCATGTCTGGCGCTTTTGTACTTCATGATCACGAAGTTCGTTACTTGGATAGGTAACGTCCAACCGACATTTAGCCAAAATTTGCCTTGTTGATATGTAGCGTCTAGTCATGGTTTGTGCGGTCAAGCAGGGAAATCGGAAGCATCATGTCAAGGAATCCCCGCAAACCCCAGGTATTGACCCATGAAGCTAATGCCCTCTTGGGCTGATGGGCCGTTTTCTGGACTAGCATTCCCCGCACTCCGGAGTACCAGTATTTCGGACCTGTTTGTCAATCGCTGACGTTTTAGAGCTCGGAACTCTTCCTTGTCGATGAACTCGGCGGAGTGCTTATTCCTACTACTTTGGGTGATAACGGTGGACAATGATATGACGCACGGTAACAATATTCGGCAATCGGTGAATAGTCTACCTTTGATTAACAGAGTGATAGGTCACTTAGATGAAAGTGCAAAGTACAGACATTGTTCACATTGACTATCAGAAATAAAAGTCTGTCGCTATCTTGCAACAGAAAGAAGTTTGGCCTTTGTTGTTCCTCCATTCGACCGTGATTGCGATAGAGGTACCAGTGTAACTTGAGGCACAACACTGTTACGTGCTTCGAAACAGCCTTGCATAGCCTGTAGGCTTGGGTTGGTTTTTCTCGTGAAATGTATTGAGACGCCGGTGCGGACAGTCATATGGCCGCGCGTCTGGGTCAAGCAGATCAACATAAGTCTGGTTAATCGTGCCGATCCTAAAGTTGGAAAAAGTAACAGATGCGTTGCGAGGTAGCTCTTCAACTTCTTTCCCGTCATTCTCCAAACGCCGGATCTTGTCGTACTCTCGCTACTCAGAAAGTCAGTCTTGCCCACAGTATAGCTTGGAAGAAAACACTCACATCTCGGAATAAGCTGAAAACAGGCACCATTGGATAGTTGTGGCCGTAACCTCGCTGCCACCATTTACCAGATCTTTTCCACCACTTGCCATTCTTGAATTCCGACACCACTTTTTGACAGTACTGCTTATTCATGGTAAAAAACTCCTTACCGTTAGGTCTGTAGTCAGACGGCGGGCTTCGGAGAAGCTTTCCATCTTGGATAAAGTACATGGCCCTAGTTTTCAGGATGGCAGCTACTAACGGCGTCTGCTGTGAGAACCACTGGTTCACAACGCTGAACTTCCTTGTCGAGTCGATAGTATTCGTTGGCCCAGGGCCATAGAATGGTTTATGGCGGTTCCCGTGAGGGTTCCATGTACAGCCGGGCGCAAAACATTTCTGTCTGCACTTTTCAGTCTTGCACCAATGAGGCCAAGTCGGATCGCATGGACTAAAGCCAAAATCTGTAGACTCCGTGTTTCCTTCCCATAGCACAAAATGGGTGCAGCATGCGCCGAGAGGCCCTTTGCCCAACGTGGGGTCGTGCTCTGAAGAAACCCATCCATCGTAATTGGCTTTTCCGTGGACGAACCTTTGGCCTTGATCGCATGTAGCATCGCAATACCCGGTTCCGTACTTGGCGCCGGCTTTATCGCCCTTTTCCTTCCCTTTACCGCCATTCCCCCACATCCAATGAAGTGACACTCTCGCCTTGTAGCCTGGGGGGACGTTTCGAATCTCCAGATCGAAAGTATACTCCGAATCGTCTGCCCTGATCAAATGAGGTTGCAGGTAACGCTCGTCGTCCTTCAAAGTCAACACCCGAACCAGATCCTTCGGAGTATCAGGGTCGCTGGCTCCGAGGTCCAGTGTCAGACTAGTGTCGTCGGTCGATATCCCATGAGCTTGGTAGTCAGCGCCTTCGATACAGCAGTCCACCGGGCAGGTATTTTTCTTTTTCTTTTTGCAGGCTGTTCTTTGTAAATCGTTGATGTTGAAGCTACCGTGGCAGCAGTCTGTTTGACGTAGCGTGGAGTCCAGGACGACGGCGCCGTACTTTTCATGGCATTCTTTACCGTGACAGGAGTGCCAGGTGAAAGGTGGATGTTTCTCTTCTATTCTGCCGCAAGGCCATTGAGCGTACGCTGAAGCGAATAGCGACGCAGCAAGGAGGATAGCGCGGTTCATAGTGAAAGAAAAGGTTTAGGAGCAAGACGAGAAGATGTGAGCGGGTAGTGAAAGGAACAGCATTGAAGAAAGAAGAGTCTGGTATATCACAAATTCTATGAGCTTCGTGCCTACTCCATCCCGTCAAGACGTTCTTATTAGATCTGTGAATTGTTCTCACCCATGAGGGGAAATGCTCGAAATGAGGAGTCGATAGGAACTCTGACCAACAGTTGATCGGAGCCGTTTCTATGGTCCAATCAATATAAATTTGGCTGTCTTTGACTTCTCTTTCAGTGGCACGAGTACCACAGTTTTGAGGGGTTGTCTTGGTCTATCTCGCTGCGATATTCATATGCTTTACACAGCCTTGACTTAAAACCTTGCGACATAATAATTCCGATGCCTTGATGTTGACCTTTTCTGCGATTTGACAAGACCTCTCCTGGCCATTCCACTGCGAATACGCGTCAATCACATAGTACCATTGCATATTAGAGTTACTAATGTCTATGGTTTTGCAACCCACCATGCGGAGCTCTAAGTTTACGGAGAGCCTTGGCGTGGAGGTGAAGATTTCGTGACGCAAACGTTATATTAGGGCTCGCCTATTTCTAGAAGTTATTCTTGCAAATTTTCTCGCTATACCAGAAACCAAATAAGTACACCGTCCTACTTTCTCTAACGCACTTGAATCTTTCTCCGTCGATCACCACATCTTTCTTCCGGCACCCACGAATCAAGATGGATTTCCATTCCAGGCTACCAGCACCTTTCCGAATACAGATCCTCGTCGATCTTGGTCACCAGTCTGCATCAGGCCACTGATCAGAGCATCTCCCACCATGCTACACCAGTATACTGTTGATCGCCACGTCGTCGCGCGTAGGATGCTCAAGAACATTGCCAGTCTTGACTCAACTGGAGGTCTTCTCCAGGACGCTATGGCTCTCCTCTACCTGGCTGTCCTTGAACCAAGACGTGAAGTCTTGTACAATCAACGCGGCCAATTTTATTCAATTGATCTCACTCGTCGGGACAGAGAGGAAGACGATTTTCTTCGTCATTACGAAGAGCAAGACTTCCCCAACCCTCTCTCAACAATCCCGAGAAGCCGACACGCTGAGGCTCTATAAGCTCATTTCTCGAATGATCTTCCATATCGAAGACTACAGGAGAGAGGAAGACCACACTGAAAATTTTAGGCAGTCATACCCTTTTAGAGACCCTTCTATTAAATCTGGCTGCTCCTCGTCTTCACATGAGTTTTACCCAAATTGGAAAACAGAGTACCAAGAAGAGCCGAATGGCCCATCAACGATGCCTGGGCTCGTTCTCATGGCACTTTCCCACCTTGGGAGCTACATCAGCTACATCGCAGTCGCATGCCTTTTTCATCTCTAGAGCCGTGGGAGAAATGCCTTTTCTTGAGAGTCTTCCTAAAATATGAACTCTTTTCAACACTCAAGTTGTTATTTAATGCCCATGTTTACAATGAATATTTCATCACCCAGCCATTCTGCCAATTCATCTCGTTACAAGAACAAGATGCTGTTATCCTGGTCTATTGGTATTGGAATTCGCTTCGAGCTAATTATCGGTTCTTTGAGCATGAAACGAATGTAACCAAAGAGATGCCATTACTTCAAGTACGAGCTGAGGACTAGGCCCAACGAATTTGCACATATATACTCTGCAACAGGTCTTGACCGCACGCTACTTTCAAAGAAGTCAAAGAAGAAGATGAAGTAGGATGACTGAAAGTGCCTTACTCAAAGTTTGGCGGAATGGCTTCTGTCTATGCAAGTCATGGCACGAAGGTAGAAGTTGTTCAGTCAAGTAATGAATCGAAGCGGAAGAACCTTGGTTTAACGACTAGTTTTTAGATAACGGCTAAGGCGGAACCCCCAATGATACCGGCTATAATCATGCATGTTATGGCGCCCGCCCCTATTCTGTCCATCATTGTCAGCTTTGCATATTTCGGTTTCGACACGTCGACATCAAGGCTCGTCTGGCCGCCACCCGGGTTTCCTTTTGATGTTCCTCCCGTCTTCCCAGTCACTGGCGGTTTCGCCGTCTGACCGAGGGTGTACATAATAGCTTGCAGAGAGCTCATCTGCGGTCCAACCCCAACGATCCCGTCAAACGTGTTGGTTAACCATGAAAAGCCGCAAGCCGTGCCAGCCACGCCAGCGAAGCCTGAGGCGGGCGATCCTGAACACAGAGCGGCGGCCTTTTTTGCAGTTGATAGTAGCGTCTTTGAGATGGTATCGGAGGTATGGGGAGCTACCAATGCGGTGGCTGCCATCCAACGGCTAAGGTAGCCTTTGAAGGTCTGTTGGTCGAGGTTGCATAGCTTGTGCTCCTCGCAGAATTGCTCATAGATAACACCATTTTTCACAAATCTGGTACTTATGTCCCCCAGCAGACCGTCTACTCGGCTTTTCCACGAACCTTTTCCGGTCATGTTGTACATAGCAGCAGCTCCATAAAGGTAAACACCGCTATTGTAGGTCCATTGGTTGGTGTCCATGGAGCTGGGGCATTTCCCAGCGAAATGGAGACCATCTCGGACCTGGTATGCATCGTTAATGAGCCCGATCTTGGCTTCCCAGTCCCAGATCTTCTCGGCCCAGTCTGCATAGGTGCTATTGCCAGTATAGCGGGCAAGTCGCGCAGCTATATTGAAGAAGCAACCGTTTGAGATAGAATTTTTGTAATCATATCCCGCGTTCCAGGTGAAGATTTGCCACCGCAAGCCACCACCGCAGTGCTCTGTATCCCAACGACTGGCATATTCATTAAAAACAGCCTGGACTAGTGCTAGCCACTGCGGCTGGTCCTCTGGCGGGTCAGGATATTTATGCTCAGCTGCCGACATAGCAGCCATTACCCAAAATCCTTGGTCATCATTGCCTTCCGTCATAGTCTGGTTATCAGGCATATAGTCGTTATTTGTGCCGACCTGGTGAAGCATAGCCTGTGTAGTAATCTTGTTATAGCTTTCATCACCAGTAAGCCACCAGTAGTCGATTAATGTACCGAACATACCCCCTGCTGTCCACCCTGTTTCGTATCAGATGCTGAAATCATCACATATTCCTCACTAATCATGACTTACAATAATAGGGATCCGGCAGGTTGCCTGGTGTATCGCCGGTATTGTTGCCAGTATAGTATTTTACTAAACCGTACGCAACAACACTAGCAGCTTCTTTGATAGATTCTGGACATGGTAAGTTACTGGGCAGCGAAAAAGAAAAGACCTGTTGACCTACTGTCGTCGTCCCATGATACATCAACGGCGTGAACAACAGCTGCTAAGGCCGAAGTTACAGCGACTGTTTTGAATAACGACGCTTTCATCTCGCCGAATGAAAATCAAGCACAGGAATAGACTTTAGCTCTAACGCGGACAGAAAGACTTAACGCGACTGCTTATTTCTTCAGCAACGGAGCAAGGTCGAACGGCGAGGTCTGGTATCAAGTCCAAAGTCCTCATCACATTTATAAACATCCATACAGCGAAAAAATTTAGTGAGGAAGTACTCCGCGTATCACTCAAGACACTCTCCTCAATTAAGTGACGAACCAGCTGTGAAAAGGGCGTGTTCGGCTAGCTACTAGGCGCAGTCTTGCCTAGTCCAGGAACGGGTAGAAATTAGTTTCAGGTCAAAGGGAGGCGCAGCAATAAACACGAAGAAGCAAGGGAAGGGATAGCGCACATCCGTGCCCCACTGATCCGCTTAGATGCTGGGGGAATAGGTAGCATGGGCCAAGCAAGTCTTCACTTGACACACATTTCTCGTTTATAAGAGGCTATCTTCTACTCGTAAAGACATCACCTGGGCGAATTATTTCATAAGCTCACGTGTCTTGCAATGCGGTTTGACTCATCGTGTAAATGGGGTTATTATTAGCTACCTGCACTGACTAGGGGTCTCCCCTCCCCCAACCTGTTTGACTTATCAATTTCGCCAGAGAGCGTCATTATACTGGAGGTTAATCTTAGATACGATGCTGTTGTCCTTTAAGGGGGAGGCTTAGCTCATTGTCGTATAAACCCACTGGAAATTCTAAATTACGCCTGGTCTGAACCGAGGGGATGTCATATTAGAAGGACCGAGCCGAGATGGCCATAGGGGTTCAAACCTTGCAGCCGTAGCGAGAAGCCAATCGTGAGCATAGAACTTCTCAAGTTCTCGGCACCTTGCGCAGAGACATTGATAGACCCTATAGGAAACCAATCTCGGATTTCATAATTACCGCAGCAGTAGATGAAGCTTGAAGATTTGAGCAGGCAGTGATATTTCAGTTTGTTCGCTCCTCAATATCGTCGAATATGCCATGAGGAGGATTAACAGAACCGGATACCGAGGAACGGAAGGCCAACAGTTCTGGATTGGTCCAGATTTCACTAGGGCGTGTTTCCGGATGATCCCGATCGCGTTGTACATCGGATTTGCTTCTGACTTAGCCCGACAGGTCAGTGACCCGGAAGACGCTGTATGCAAGGGTATGGATAATACAGGCGGATTTGGCCAGTGACGGAGCAAGCACATCAAGGGATAGCAAGAGAACAGGATGCACGTTGCCTAACCGAGACAATGACCATCAGGTCTATAGCATACAAAGACTGATATCAACGATGTCTATCTGAGCCTTCGCGCTTGTTGACTCAACCTCTCTGCCAACTCTCACCGGCACTCCCTCGCCATGCCATCACCGCCTCCCTACCTCGACTCCATTACTACTTCGCCGAAAGTCTGCTTCAATGGATGAGTATGTGGATGGGCGCCTATTGGTGTACAATCCTTTATGAGGTGCGCATGTTGGGTCATGCCTCAAGGGAGGCGACGGACCGCTTAATCCAACCAACCGAGATACACCAATTCAGCTCCCCTGACCATGGACCAGGCTTCGACCCGCTGAGACTTCAATGGTGGACCTAGGGATCCTATCAACCAATGTCAAAAATGCAGGACGAGCTGGGCATCCATGGCATGTGCTTGATGATTTGGCTGTCAAGCTACTTGCTTAATATTTGCAAGTATCAAAGACTTGTCTCGGTGCTTTAACCTCATACCCCTCACCAACGCGCCAAGGCCGCCTCCTTAGACTAGCCTATCTCTTTAGCTGGCACAAGGCATCACCAAGGTCACTTGCCCCACTTAGCTGACTAACCACGC
>NJCR01001612.1:0-12990 GCA_002234235.1 Fusarium hostae | reverse complement strand
TTCATCACGGCTTGATCCTTCCCTTGGCGAGCGTCCAGGCCAACCATGTCGAAGAGAGTACGCTGTTTCTTCCTTCGAGGTGACATTTTCCCACCTCTGTTGATACGGTGGACATCTTCCATGTGACCGTTGGATTGGCTTGTAGACGCAGCATCATACATGTGGGTGATGGCAGCCTTTGTCTGGTGACACTCTATGCAGAGCCAGAAACGGTGACCGGAACTGTCTTTCTCGATATCGTATCCGTGCTCCCATACCCATCCTGTCCGCTGCCTTGTTCTTTGTTTACTGGCTAAATACCCTGGGAGGCGATTCCAATCGATGCCTTCGTACCCTGAGTGAGCTGTCGAAGAAATGTCCACATTCGCTTCTGTATTGTCATCGGATCGATTGAAGCCAGTCGCTGTATCGAGTTCGCTGTTGGCTGTAGAGGTTATTGAAAACAGCGCAGCTGAGATATCTGGATTCGTAGACAGAGCCATTGGGAGCGAGGGTGTGGGGGCAGGTGGCTACGTCAGGCAGCTCGAAACGCGACGGACGCAATAACTTTAAGGTACGCGTTGGTCAGGAGTGGGTCAACCTGGGGTGTTACAGTACCAGCAATGATTGGCCAGTGCTTCTATCCAAATGAATCCAAATATCCAAATAAATTCGGCTCCTGCAATTTGATTTGATTTGAGTTCATTTCGACTCGATTTGATTTGATTTGATTTGGATTTATTTGGATTTATTTGATTTCATTTATTTGTTGACAAGCCTGTGTATTATGCACCATATTGACAGGTTGTACGTAATATGAATTGAAATCCATTTCTACATGGAGGGGAACGAAGCACTTAATGCAGAGGGACCATTAACCGCCACCAAACCCAAAGGGAATGTAGTTAATAGAGTCAAACTTTCGCGAATCGAGTGAATATGTTATAGTGGAAGCCGCCAAGATTCAACCCTACATCCATCTAGTGGCGCAAAGAACATTCGCACTGGAGTATTTAACATCCGGCATTTCATAATCGCGTCCATTCAGAAGAAAGCATCGCCTTTATGTACCAAGCTATGTGTATTACCGATAAGCATGGAGAAACTTAATCCAAGCTGGACAGTGCTTGTGGGGGTTTTGTGGTGTCACGCACAACACATCAATGGTCGGCCTCCGGCAGATAAACAACAAAATGACCATTTCAGAGAAAGGGCTATGGAGCCAAATCTTGGCGATTCTATCGGCCTGGATGATTGTAATTTGTCTGGAATGCATAAACAATGGCACATGTATCGGCCGGCTTCAAAGTTGATAGGGCAAAAGGAGAGATATTGTATGGTTGTTCATGCACTCTGTTCGATGAAAAGTAGGTGATAAGGTAAGCCATAATAGTATATCTACTGCCCAGTTCATTTATGCGCAGTTTATTTGGTTAAGAAGCAACCCTTTCGCAGGATCCAATTCCTTTGGTCTTCGTTCCCAAGCCTTTTTAGGTCACGGACTTTCAGGTCAAATTGCGACAGAATTTCTTTCATGAAATATCTTACCTTATATCTCTGTTCCCCCTCGGCCTACAGCAGTTAACATGGCTAGTTCCAAAAACGGTAGCGTCCTCTCTAAGAAACGGGCCCGCAACGATGCTGGTGTCTCTTCCCCAATCAGCGATATTTTAACGCAAGATGGGCGCAAAGGACGGAAGAAACACAAGCTCAGTAGCCTCGGGGTTACTGTTGATAGTACAATTTTGAGTGCACCCGATCAGTACAATAAGTCGCCCGGCCCAGTGACCAGTTCTAGAGATCTTTGTAGGTTACTATAGTCTCACTCTACTGATTTGTTTTGCGTCTAGGTACAAATTTCTTTGTATTGCGACTAACATTAGAACTTTGCAGCGGCCAAAACTATAACTCGCCAAGGAGACAGTCAAGAACAGGCCGCCTTACGCCTAGAAAAGATGCAAGGTGCTGTGCGAACTTTGTTAGAGTGCATCGGCGAGGATCCCGGTCGTGACGGCCTGCTGGATACACCTTCACGTTATGCAAAGGCATTACTGTTCCTGACCAAGGGCTACCATGCCAATGTGGAAGACATCGTGAATAACGCGCTATTCCATGAAGACCATAACGAGATGGTCGTTGTGAGAGATATCGAGATATTTAGCCTTTGTGAGCACCATCTTGTGCCCTTTACAGGAAAGGAAAGCTCTCCCTTCCCCGATGTGTCATATACTCTCGACTCTGGGATATGCCGGCTAATTCTCTTTTCTAGATGCACATTGGTTACATCCCCTCCAATACAGTTATTGGCCTCTCGAAGCTTCCTCGAGTCGCCGAGGTATTTTCTCGTCGCTTACAGATCCAGGAGCGCCTGACCAAACAGGTCGCTCATGCCATTATGGACATCCTCAGGCCTCAAGGTGTTGCCGTCGTCATGGAGTCTAGCCACCTGTGCATGGTGATGCGTGGCGTTGAGAAGACCAGTGCCACAACTTTGACAAGCTGCATGTTGGGACGTTTCGAGCAGAAGAGTAAGACGCGAAATGAGTTCATGCGTTATGTCGGAGTGAACCGATAAGATAAAGGATATCAGACTACGGATTTCTCGACGACGGGATGGGATGTTAGGGTTAATACGCAAGTCGCAAAACCATCAAGAAAGACGTTTTTATATACTCTACCGTACCGATTACCACTGGTAATAGTGTGAAGGAGGACTTGCGATAGCCAGTCTATAGGCATTAATAAGTAGCTTTAGGTTGAGGTTCTAAGTTTGGAATAGAATCAGACAGTCAAGGAATATACTTTCGAAAGATGGTCCGATTCAAAGCAGTGCACAAGGCTATATAAAGCTATCTCCTCGACAAAGATTTCCGCAATCGGCCATGAAAAGTACTTTGGTGTCTTAGAAGGCCATCATGTCTAGTAAAGCTTGTCTGTGGGCATTTAGAGCAGTAGTATAGCCCTCTATGCTCTTTCGGCTGGTGCGTTTCCAAATGCCTCGCCAGCTCTCTTTCCTGGAACATTCTATCACAAAAAGGACAAGACCTGAAAGCTGTTGGGGTATTGTTATGGGACCTTGGAGAGTAAATCAGAAACTCTAATTCGTCATTTTCGTTACTGCTCACTTACTCTGTATCGTACATTTGTCGTGAAGAACCATAGGTCTGGTCCAGAGAATTAAGCCCCATGCGAGCTCTGACTACCTCCGTTGTTGCAATAGAAAGAGGCTGGGGGTTTGGATATTGTGTTAATGACTGTGGGGTTTGCATATTGACTGGGTGCGTGGTAGACCTCTCATGATATGAAGCCATGTTATTATGTTGGCCAAAATCGAACGAAAAAGGAGGGGAGTGTTGGATTTCACAGGAAGGGTCAGGCGGTATATTAGGTCTCTAACGAGCCGAAATATCTTCTCCAGCCCCGCTATGTGAGACAACAGACTGCTCGTCAATATATGCCTCTGTGCTGAAGCTAGTCCCAGAAAGTGCTGGCATAACGCCAGTGGCGAGGTAGCGGTGACTAGTGATATTTCCGATGTGACAAAGCGCCTCTGTCTCGTTATGAGTTAATTCAATGTCACCATTGTCGAAGTCTAAAGTGGCGAAGTTTGTGTTTTGCGAGTCCTCATTTACTCCCGCCATCGAGATGGCGGAATACACAATGGGAGGAGATGACGACATATATTGTTGCCCAAATGACATGGTAAAACGAAGTTAGTGTTGTAGAATGATGCTGTAGAACAACCTGATAATGTATCGCACTGTAAATCGATGTCTGGCTGAACCAAAGCAAACGACGTATCCAAAAAGCGAGTTTGTGACTGTTATAAGAAGTCCCAAGCATTAGATGTTGTTCTTTTATCAGATTCCTGGGCGCATCTTTTCTGGATCCATACTATGAGCAAGGTGAATTGAGCTGTTGGGTGCCTAATCGCCAAACAGTAAAGGTATAGGAATGATGACCAACAGGTACGATCATCAAGACCACTCATCGATTTTGAACTCATGCATTGAAAGCTGCCTTGTTCAAGTGTCAATGAGGACAGACTTGGGAGATGTCGAGGGTCTTCGAGAACACCGTACAAACAATTAAGTCAAGGATGATTGGTTGGTGCGTGATACGTATGTGGGCGGCCATCTAATGCAGGCGGCCAGCTAATGCGGGCGGCCAGCTAATGCGGGCGGCCAGCTAATGCGGGCAGGCGGCCAACTAATGCGGGAGGCCAGCTAATGCAAATGGCCGACTAACTCAATTTTGGCAATCCCTCTTTTATGACTTCTGAACGTGGAACATCGTCATTGGTGGGAAATGTAACTTATCACTAATGATCATGTGATTTATCGGATCAACTATCTGTGGCCGCAAACCCCTTTGAAGTCAACAAGCCGCAGTGGGGAAGAAGGTGCATGCTCTGCTTGCTTATGATTTGTCTGGCTTACTGTGCATTCCATCCACTACGACATTGAAGTTCACCGACCAGAGTTGTGCAAGGGCTTGAAAATAAGATAAGAAACCAGCGAATGGTTTCGATCCAGAAGCCACAGATGACTTTGCAATCACATATACTTGGATAATTTACAGGCTCCTCTTCAGCCTGCATTACATTGGAAGCATCGTGGTTGTACTTGATTCGCGAAAGACTACATAACACGGCACATTGATTGCAGGCGGCTTGAATGATACAATAGTTCCTTACTAGCTAAGACATTTCTGCATATCTGCATTTCAGCCTCTGACGTTGCCTTGAACACTTCACAAAAGATGTGCAAGGAGATTAGGGATGGAGGCAACTCAGGAGGATTTCCGCAGAAATGCGTTGGGTCAGAGTTGGAACTTGAGAAAACTACTACAGGTTGACAAAGATATGTCTTCGACTGGGATTTACTATATTAAGGAGGCCCACCACGCAACCGTAGAATATTCAGTACCAAGTGAACACAGAACAATCAGTGAACCTTATCTACTTTGCTCTTCATATCAACTTTATCAACCCTTCCTTGTGTATTATTTCACAACAACAAGATGAGTTCTTCCGTCGACCAAGCATCCGTGGCTCTCAACAGCAAGCAGCAGAGACAGTATCAGTGTCTTTGTATTGTGCTTCAAGCTGTCAACGAGACGTGCAAACACAGGAGCGACATTAGATACTCCTCTGGAAAAAGTTACAGCGATGCCCTCTTGACCGAATTCCAGAAGTTTATTTGTAAGATGGCTCAAATGCTCGATAATGAGAAGGGTGGCGATTCTGCCACAGCGCTTATTGTTGCGAAAGGGCTGCGTGGACCAGACTACGT
Organism: Fusarium hostae; assembly: GCA_002234235.1. Taxonomy (NCBI): domain Eukaryota; kingdom Fungi; phylum Ascomycota; class Sordariomycetes; order Hypocreales; family Nectriaceae; genus Fusarium; species Fusarium hostae. The sequence continues at coordinate 7,717 of NJCR01001612.1, read as the reverse complement.
TTTTGCCTCGAACTCGAGGAAAGCAGCTGAGCTGGACAGAGCCAAGTCGTTTTTCTCTGACCTCATCGGGTACGTGGGAAGCAACCCTGATGAATTGACTCCCAAGGGACTACAAAAGCAAGTCTTTGATCGTATTCTGGAGTTCAATTTTCTCAGATTTGATGAATACCTAAACGGGCTGGGTACTGCTTTGCAGTCCTGCATAGATAACTGCGAGAGATCACAGGAGCCTAGCAGTAAGTATATAAAGAAACGCAAACATTTCTTTAATCTAACGATGCTAGGGCGCAGCGATATCGCTCAGTTGCAAGCTATTAAAGACAAGTCTCAGTTTCCTCGCGACATGACTTCCTCTACCAACGCCAAAAAGAAATGTAAGAAGCCAGCCCCGCCTTCATCTCCACATTGGCAAAAACGCTAGGTGCTAAATGAGATTTGGAAATAGTTTTCCGTGACTGCGAAGATCTTATTAAAGCTATACAAAACAGCCAAAATACCGGAATCGATAAAGTCTTTGACAAACACATCGGCACTACCGAGCCGGAAATCTCATATCAATGGTGTCAGCTGCGCCATCATCTTGGCCGTCTTCGTTCCCTTCGCCAAGCTTCCGAGGCCATAATCGATGCTTCCATAAAGTGGCCCTCGCTATTCAAGGACTTCACGGTCAACTACATTCCATCATCCCGTCCCCGACGATTCATTCGTCTCCACGCACCGCACGCTTCTCCAATGGACATTATTGAGGCTGCATTTCCAGATCATGACCTATCATATTACGAGGGCGACATCGCGGAACTTCGCAGACACGGCCTGGATGAACAAATCCAGAAGCAGGAGCTTAAGTTTCCATCGAAGACTCTAGTTCACTGCGAAGTGAATTTGCACAGTCATCTTGTCAAAGCTGGCAAAACTCGACCTTGTGACTTCTGGAATGATGTCATGTTTATCGCTACTAGCAAGCCTCCTTGTAGGCTTTGCTATTACTATTTTCAAGACGGCGACAACGACTTCCAAGTACAGTCATCCCATATGAACCTTTACCCTAGATGGCGGCTCCCCGACGTTGTAGATGCCAATGGTGAAGCAAGCATTGGGCATTGTGAGGAGCTAATGGAAGATATATTCGAGCACATCCAGGACAGTATACTGAATGTTTTACAAAAGAAGTTCCCTCAGTGGAAAAGAAATGATTCTCGTACAGACTCGCGAGGCTGTACCGATATTCGAGAGGGTGCGGATAGTAGGACTCCAACTGGCGAACATTACATGCCACCCTCGGTCATGGATGAGGAAAGTTACGTGACGGATATGTGCGCTGATACTTTTGGTTTTGCCCGTTAAAAACCTTTTTATTGCTAGTTATATCTCAATATGCCATTATACCTTCAGGTCTTTGTCCTTGGTGTTTTGTTCTGGCGTCATTTTCGTACAAAATTGATGATACCAGTGATTTTCCTGCAGTGAATCTAAGCACGTGACAGCTGCATCATCTTTCGGTGCTGTAAAAGACATTTAAGATTAATTCTTCTCACTCTTATCTGACGACGACGTCTGTTAGACCGCATTGAACATTCTACTGTAACAAGGGCTCGCTGTAATGTGCCGAATTACACAGAATTTGGCCCGTGCACGTAGCGAGGTTCTGCTAAATTCGGGTAAGATCTTCATGTCCCACATTGCAATTTCCCAACCGTGCACGTTACCTAGGTCTTGCCTACTAGCCTCCAGCCAATTCTCCATGGTCCTCGTTTCTTCTGCCGGAGCGCCCGCAACCTACATCCCTATTGTCCGTCTCATTTTCAGTAAAAGAGGAAATTCACCACCTCTCATTGGCTCATACCCTTGTAAAATCCTCTTTCACTGAAAGAGGGACAGTATTTTGAGAGGTCCTAGCCGAGTTTTTGATTAAAAGTGCATGATAAACCTTCTCATTGGCTGGTTTGTTCCTTCGGTGCAATCTGCGCAGCTGGCTTTACTTTTGTGGCGTAGAGCGATACTACCTCCTGGGCGCCTACGTGCAAATCGATATCTTGACCGCGTGTGTTTCGTGACCACGTCGTAGAAATATAGAAAGGGCTCTACTGACGCCAGTATATATGCAACAAAGATTTCGCCCTCCTCGATTGAGTCTTATTCTTGTCAGTCGTCCACGTTTGCCATGATGCATTGACTACTCTGGCGACCCTGACTATCTTCAAACATGTGGCCTCCAAAGCTCTGTGGCCATCAGCCTGATGATTAGGACGTCGAACAGAATGAAGCAACCCCATGGCTGCAGCATACAGGATGGCCTTGCTTATTTCATGGCCGACCGCTTGGCATCATTGCGGCCACGGCAAAAAAGCCCAAACCAGCATGGAACGAAGACTATTTGTTGGGCCAATGGCACGATATAGCACTCCGGAGCCCAGCTGCCGTAGAAGCCCATCTACGAGTTATACTCCGTGGTGTCGACCTCATAGTTGATCGAGTCACGTTCACGTTGACCAAGACTTCTTACAGATCTCGATGTTGGATATCTATCCTATCCTACTCAAGTATTAAAGACAGAAACGGGCCCCGTTTCCTATCCTACTATAACAAGGGCTCGTTGTAATGCAGCGCTGCCCATAAATCAAATCCAATCAAACAAACTGCCAAACAAATCAATCAAATACGCCAAAATCTTATTTCAAATCAAACAAATGCAAAATACCGGATTTGAGATAATATTTGATATATTTGATACAGGATATAAGATTGGGGATCTAACCTGCTTCGCTGATGTCTCTTTGTAGCCTACCCGGAACCTGGTGAATGCCTGGGGAGTGGATCTGGCCAATCAGAGCCTTCGCTGATACTACCCATTAATATTTCCCTTCTTTGCCCCCACATCGATAGATCGCGTCGTTGGCAGCCGGTTTACTTCTCCCGACGCGTGCCCGACCCTCCCCCACCCTTCAAGTTGACGCCGCTGACAGCTACAATGCATCGATGATTGGGGTCAGGCAGGGGTAGTGCGGTGAGCTGAGCCTAATAGTGGCTAGGAGAGATGAGCTAAAAGCACAAATGGTGAGGTTTGAAATATTTGAAATATTTGAATAAATATTTCAAACAACAAATCCAGCATCGCGGGCTATCAAATATCTAAAATATGGCCCCGGATTTGATTTGTTTGATTTGTGGGCAGCGCTGTTGTAATGTGCCGAATTACACAGGATCTGGCCCGTGCACGTATCGAGGTTCTTCAAAATATGGGCAAGATCATCTTGACCCCCCACTTATTCTTCATTACCCCGATCAAGCCCCGAGAAGACTTCACTGCATTTTTGACTACACGCGAAGGGATCAGAAGAATCATCGTTGGTTGGGAGAAAATTCGTGGTGGAGACTGCCCGTCATGGCGGACCCAATAGGGGCCGAGATCGTAGTGGAGCAGGATGACGCCCCCTTTTCGACGCCAAAGAGACCGAGTCGAATGGTGAGGCCAACGAGCAAGGTCCGAGACACGGCGCGACAATTGGAAGACACTGCCAAAGAAACGCGAAAAACTACCCGGCAGACGACGCGAAATGTACCGGCCGAAGAACAGATCGACCGACCGACCGAAACCCGAAAGAGTAGCGGCAGTGGCAGCAGCAGCGATGGAAGGGCAATGCTGCAGAAGGCGCTAGATCTCCTGGCGGAGTCGCGCAGGGAGACCAAGAGGCTGCAGGAAGCGCTGAAGGAACAGATGGAGATGACCAGAGAACTGCAGGAATCGGTTGCAAAGCAGAAGGAGACAATGCACGAGATGGGCAAGCAGATGGTCGAGATGAGGGACCAGGTGGCCGAGGAACTGCAGCGCGTCCGCGAGCAGCTCGAAACTATCGCTACGAATGCAATGGACGGACCCCAACGATCATATGCTGACGTCACACGACTGACACCGTTCTTACCCCACAACGATTCGAGGACCTTAGCCGCTCCTCCGAACCCCACAGACGTGCTCTACTGCACGATTGACGTTTCAAGACTAGGAGAAGATGAAGCTAGGCTCTCAGCCGGGACGATCCGAGCGACAGTGGAGAACGAAGTCCGCTCCGAACTGGATAATCCCACGTGGCGATGCCGAGCGGTGACTAAGGACCCAAAGAATCCCCACCGCGTCAGGATCACCTGCAGGGACGAGAGCGAGCATGAGATTGTGAAACGCGCAGCGGAAACAAAACTGGCCCCAGGAGCCCGCATCCTACGAGACGACCTGTACCCTATCAGAGTGGATAATGTCAGCCGTATTGCGGTGCTAGACGAGAGGAACGAAGTCCGAGCTGAGATCACCGAGATGCTTGGCCGAGAAAATGACACTGAGGTTGCAAAGATAGCATGGCTCAGCAAGAGAGACATCCCCAAGGCGTATGGCTCGATGGTCGTATACCTCAAAAAACGGTCAGAAGCTAGGCGGTTCATCAACGAAGGATTCTTTGTGGCTGGAGGAGAATCCGGTACTACAAAGGCGTTCGAACGTCGTGACCGCCCCAAGCAATGTTACAACTGCCAACAGATCACGAGCCATAAGGCCTACCAATGCGACAGACCACAAGTCTGTGGCAGATGCGCGCAAGGAGGCCATCACCACAGTGCATGCACAGGAACGATCCCTAAATGTATCCCATGCGGCGGCCCCCATGAGTCATACAGCAGAAACTGTCGGAAGCTCTATCCATTACAACATGAATAGCATATTCCGACTATTTCAACTGAATGTCAGAAAGCAAGGACCGGTACATGATAGTTTAATGAACGACAAGGACATTCAGGATGCAACTGTGTTGGCCATCCAAGAACCCCAAGCGCGGAGGATCCAGGGTAGGCTATTAACAACACCGATGGGGCACCACAAATGGGTCAAGATGGTACCTACGACAGAGAGGGAAGGTAGATGGGTGATTCGGAGCATGCTATGGGTAAATAAGGATGTGGAAGCCGAGCAGGTGCCAGTAGAGTCCCCAGATGTGACGGCAGCGGTCATCCGGCTGCCAGATCGTCTGGTCTTTACGGCGTCTGTCTACGTGCCGGGGGGAGACGCCCAAGCTCTACAGGACATATGCGCTAAGCTTCGTAAAGCTATTAGAGAAGTAAGACGGAGATCGGGGGAAGCAGTGGATGTAGTGGTTGTTGGTGATTTCAATCGCCACGACCAGGTGTGGGGCGGAGACGATGTAGCAATGGAGAGACAGGGCGAGGCGGATCCGATCATCGACTTGATGAACGATTTCATGCTTAGGAGCCTCCTTCGCCGGGGCACAAAGACATGGCAAAGTGGAGACTATGAGACAACCATTGACTTGGTGCTGGCGTCCGAGGAGCTTGCGGACGCAAACATCAAATGCGCGATACATGGTACGGAGCACGGATCAGATCATCGCACAATAGAGACGGCATTCGACATTTCAGTCCCGGCGCCGAAACAGGAAGAAAGACTTCTGTTCAAGAATGCACCCTGGAAGGAGATCAATAGTAGGATTGTGGAGACGCTGAGAGTTAGGCCAGTGGGAAACACGGTGCAGCAGAAAACGGACAGGTTGATGTCGGCCGTGCTGGAAGCAGTCCAAGCACTGACACCTAAGGCTAAAGGATCACCGTATGCAAAGCGGTGGTGGACTCATGACCTCACACAGCTGCGGCATGTATACACATACTGGAGGAATCGAGCCCGTGCCGTAAGGCGTGTGGGACAGAATGTTAAAGATCTGGAGAATACGGCAAAGGCTGCGGCGAAGCAATACCACGATGCCATACGGCAGCGAAAGAATAATCACTGGAAGGAGTTTCTGGCGGATAACGACAACATCTGGAAAGCAGCCAAATACATGAAGTCTGGGGACGATGCAGCTTTTGGGAAGGTACCCCAGCTCGTTAAGGCAGATGGAACAGCAACAACGAGCCATAAAGAGCAAGCCGAAGAACTATTATCCAAGTTCTTTCCGCCACTGCCAGACAACATCGAAGATGAAGGACCACGGCAACAAAGAGTCCCAGTAACGATGCCCAATCTGACTCTAGAGGAGGTGGAACGTCAACTGTGGGCGACAAAGTCATGGAAGGCACCAGGAGAAGATGGACTGCCAGCGATCGTCTGGAAGCAAGTTTGGCCCTCGGTGAAACACGACGTCCTCGCCATCTTCCAAGCATCACTGGACGAAGGCGTGATACCAGACCAGTGGAGACATGCTCGAATCATCCCACTCAAGAAGCCAGGTAAAGATGATTACACGATTGCGAAAGCGTGGAGACCAATCTCGCTTCTCGCTACGCTGGGTAAGGTGCTGGAGTCGGTAGTGGCCGAGAGAATCTCCCACGCGGTAGAGACCCACGGACTTCTTCCGACCAACCATTTTGGCGCGCGGAAGCAACGATCAGCAGAGCAAGCTCTCGTACTCCTACAAGAACAAATCTTCTCAGCATGGCGTTCACGCCATGTTGTGAGTCTCGTCAGTTTCGACGTGAAAGGGGCATACAATGGCGTGTGCAAAGAGAGGTTGCTGCAGCGGATGAAGGCGAGAGGGATCCCCGAGGGTCTCTTGCGCTGGATCGATGCCTTTTGTTCAGAGCGAACTGCAACCATTGTAATTAATGGCCAAAGTTCCGAAAGCAGACCTCTACCACAAGCAGGACTTCCGCAGGGGTCGCCCTTGTCGCCGATACTGTTTCTATTTTTCAACGCAGATCTAGTGCAGACTCAGATCGATAGGAATGGTGGTGCCATCGCCTTCGTCGACGACTACACGGCGTGGGTATCGGGACCGACAGCCCAGAGCAACCGGAGAGGGATACAAGCAATAATTGACAAAGCTCTTGACTGGGAGAGACGCAGCGGTGCGACGTTTGAGGCGGAAAAGACGGCGATCATACATTTCACCAGGTACACAGGCAGAGTAGACTCAGAACCATTTACTATTAAGGGTGAGAGAGTCTTTCCGAAGGATCAGGTCAAGATCCTAGGGGTCATCATGGACTCACGGCTTCACTACAAGCAACACATCGCAAGGGCAGCAACGAAGGGTTTAGCAGACTTGCGTATTGTGATATCACGCGCTAAAGTGATATTCATATTCATATTCACATATTCGCAAAAAGTGTGCTAGAATATCACCCTAGCACTTTAGCACAATTGATATCACTATAGCACTGTAGCACGATTGATATTACTATAGCACTTTAGCACCTATACTGTCAGTCATCCGCAAATCAATCAAAATTAACATCAGAGTCTTCACCGCCACCACTATCAAAACCCGTATCAGTAATTACACCCATACCACCATGAACAGTCTTCTGGATATGTCCTTCACGCAGCCAGTTGCCTATACATTCGACCTTCTCAAGATTCTCGCAAGTCATTCGTTCTCTATCCCAGGAGAGAGTGCGTCGACCACCAGAGAAAGCAGATTCCGGATCAGCTGATTCAGGCGCGATCGAGAGGATATCAATAGCCATTCGACTTAGCTGAGGATAAGTCTTCCGCTGGTCCTTATGACACCACCATTGAAGTGGTGATCCACTTATTTTGATGGGCGTTGCCTTGATGAAGTCTTCAAGATCGTCCATACTATCACCCAGATCCTCGGTGACTTCCAACTCTTCAAGTAAAGCGTCCCACTCATTCGGCTGCCGCTTTTGCGAAGCAGATACCTCATCAACCGACTCTGCAGGTCCAGTCTCAGGCTGAGTTTTGTACTCTTCTTCCCAAATT
>NJCR01001602.1:0-13738 GCA_002234235.1 Fusarium hostae | reverse complement strand
CGTATCAATAGAGTCTGTCTTATTATAGAACCTTCCTCTTTTTAACCATATAATTATCAATAAGGAAGCTTCTATTGAGGATTATAGCTAAACCTTTATCCAGATTAAGGCCTAGTCTAACTATATATAGCAGGCATCTTTAGACTTCTATACACTAGATATATCTATTGCTATAGATAAGTATATAGTCCGCTTCCTAGGGAGAGACTTAGAGATAACAGTTATACCTAATAAACCTATCCCTCAAGGCTTCAAAGCTTAGGCTGTGGCCTAAGAAGGCTATTTCCTGTAGTGGCTTTAGCACCAGCTACATTAAAAATACAGGCCCATAGGGGTCAGGCCTGCTTACCGGTGAAAATCACTATCCCTTCAATTGTCGAAAACCTCCGTAGAGGTCACTACAGGGGTGTCTAGCCAATTAAAATCCAAACATGAAAGGTATATTACTTCCCACCTAAATTAGCCTATGATAGAAGTCCTAATAATAATCTGAGTTATAAAGCGCGATATCGCATTGCTTATATCCTTTTATTGATTGTCGGCGCCGCTGCCCCCTTCTGTTATTACTGACCGGCGCTAATGGCCACCTTGAGCTCCTTGACCTCAGCTGCCTAAGGCGATAACCCTAACAGGCTATGCAGTCTGATTTTTTCCTTTTTGCGATAAATTTATACTATATAATAGGCATAAATTTATCTTCAGTCTAAAACTTTCTTCTTAACTAACTGGTTATATAGAATGCCTTAAAGAGCTTGTTATAAATATATTAGTGCCACTCTTTCTGACTTATATATTGCTTTTAATTTAGCTGCCTATAGAGTTGAAGAAGGTAACTATTTATAAGGGCTATATCAAGAAGGAAGGTCTAAGTGAGAGCCTGCTAAGCGCCTCTGCAGATTAAGTGATTATAACCTTGATATGCCCTTATTTGGTCTCCTCGATCTATATAATTCATTTCATTATTATAGGAAGTAGCCACTGTAGGGATAGATATTAGCTTAACTGGCTCATCACTAAAGAAATACTATATTAGCCGCACTATAGCCTTTTTTATTAATAGTTTCTTCCTCTAATAGTTAGTCCTCTTATTGCCTTTAAATATAGTTAATAAGAATAATATAAAGGCATTATCTTTTTAGGCAATTTAATTTACCTATTAAATAAGTAAATAAGTTAATAAGGGAAATATTACTAAAAGAGTTAAAGCTTTCTACCTAATTATTAAGGGTAGATATAATCTTAATCTTATTAAATTAGAAGCCTAATTTACTAATTTAATCCCTTAACTTAGAGTTTATAAGCTCTTTATAAATGCTGCAGTTAGGGCGAGCTATGCCTATAGCTCTATGGCCATGCTAATAAAGGGAGCGGAAGAGATCTAGTAATGTAAAGAGGTTGTTCATAAAGACATAATAGATAGCTTTTAGTAGCAAATTTAGTAGGGCAATAACCACGCTCTAGGTCGAATTAAGGGCAATAGCCTATCCTCTATTTATTATAGTGACCTTAATGACTTCTTCAATCTTATTAGCCTTATTATCCTTCCTCTTTAAGCCGCCTCTCCCTCTGCCTCTAGCCCTGCCTCTGCCTCTCCCTTATGTTAGTAACTTCTTCTTAGTATATTTAATGCCAATAGGGCCATATTTCGCGCTAGGTTAGTGCTAAATTTAATGCAAGAAGATATCAAGTTAGGCCATAACCTATACCTTAAACTCTATATCAGTAGGCTTGCCTAGTATATATATGACCTCTAAGTTCCTCTCTATATAATAGATTATGCCCTTATCTATAGCTAGATAAGAGCCTAGCTTATAGAGCTGCATTATAGCTTATTATATATACTTAGACTACAGTTACATACATTAGAAGACCTTAAGGAAGTATTTATTATCTTTAAATTTAATATAGTCAAAAGGGCAAAGGTGGCAGTAAAGGAGTTAAAACTGGTTATATATCATGAACTTAATAATAGAGTGCTTAAGGCGCTAATCCTATAGCTTAGGGGTCTTCTAATGGTCCTCAATCGCGATTTCCTTATATATTCCTAGGTAAATCAGGATTGCAAGCCAGATATATACTTCTGCCACAGTAGTTAGCTTCCACTCTTGCAGTCATAAGCCGTCTTTTAGTTTATAGTTAGCGCTATTAATAATGCCTCTCTCTAACAGGCTATTGACCTATATGTTGATATATTAAGCCTAGCTTTCAACTAGGGATAGAGGCACAAAGTATTGGAATAGCTATAGCAGCCCCTAGGGCAGCTCTTTAACCTTAAGATCGCGCCTTTCTACAGCGAAAGGTTGAAAATTGAAGCCTCGGGTGTCAGAAGGGGGGAAAACGGGGCGCCAGGTGCTATCGCACTCATGCTCGCAGCGGCTGTTAGCTTCATTGATAAAGCTACGGTCATCATAGGCATTTATTGCCTCTGCAGGGATTGATTGAGGGCTCATTGACGGCTACAGAATGATTCATATGATGATTTTAGTGAGAATCATTGATGATGCGTCTTAGGTTCCCCTCATGTACTGGTCATGTGACAGGGGTGATGTGGGGCGAGGTACATGACGGAGGCTTTCGACAATTGAAGGGATAGGTATAGAAATAGCGGTAAAGACAGCCAGTTAGAAAGTCAAAGAGAGCAAAGCATCTAAATCCTACCTAAGCTATAGTTATTGCTCTAGTAAAATTGCTGCTAAAAGCCAGATATTACGTATTCCTAGATAACCTATTCTCCTCCCCTAACCTCTTCCGCCGGCTCTATCAACTAGGGCATAGAGCTATAGGCACAGCCTGTTAGAACTATGGCTTCTATAAACCCCTAGTCAAGCTGAAGAAGGTTAATAACATAGCAGCCGCTGACCTTAAGTTTAACTACCTTATAGCAGTCCCTATAAAGGATAATCTGGTCAGTTAAAAAGATAGAATCTCTATAATTTCCCTTACTAGTATATCTTTAGTTAAGTTAATTAGATTATTTAAAAAGATAATACTCTTATATTATTTTTATCTACAGTTTTTATAGGCATTAAATATATTAACCGTAAGAGGAAGAGACTGATAACAGACTAACCATTAGCACGGCCAATTAAGCGTTTTTTTAGTGCCAAGCCTGTAAACGTTATTTCTATCCCGTCAATTGCTGCTATCTATAATGAATAGATAAATACTGTAGACCAAGGTGACTAAAGGCAAGCCTATTGGAGCCCTAACCGCCGTGTCCATAGGGGCAGCTGGAAGGCCCTAGCTTAGGACTTCCTGCTAGGAATAGCCCTAATCAATAGCTTCATTTTACAGCTTAAAGGGCAGCCACAGTGAAAGCCTATAAAGTCACAAGCTGACTAGCAGCAATATATTATTAATAGCCTTATTGCTAAGTATTAACCTAACAGTCAGTCAAGGCAGAGATTTCATACTAAAGACAAATTTACATCTATAATACTACATAATTAAGTCCAAAATAAAAACCTCTTACCTTATAAAGCTTATAAAGAAATACAGATTAAAGAGGGTCAGCTACAGCCCTTATAAGCTAATATAAATAATGGGAATAGAGGCAAAAGGGTTTAGTTACAGTATGGCTATCAGAAGTGCAAAGTACCCCTATATAGATCCGGGAATTATTGGGACTTCTATTACCGCATAAATTAGGTGGGGCTAAATGTACCTTTTATTTGATGTCCTCTGGTTGGCCTGACCCCCCTATCCGGTACGCAAGTGTAGGCTTATGACACTTAAAGAGATAATATATTATACTTAAAACTTTAATAGGGAACTCGCCCAATCTGCAAACTATCTACCTTTACAAAAACAAGTCCAATCCCCCTGACACTATCCCAGTCTCGCCTCCTTTGCTCTTCCCTCTGACGGCACCTTGAGTACTCCTCAGCACGGGGATCAGGTGCCTCTACCTTGCGTTGCTTCTCAATAATCCTATCCCACACTTCACGAGCCATCATCTCATCCCAAAATTCGTCGCTGCTATAGGGCTCTGTCGGGCTGTCTGTAAACCCCGCATCTTGCGATGGCTGATTGCTTGGAGAAGTATAAAGGAATTGGAAATCCGGTTCTCGCTTCCGTTTTAGTCTCTTCGACGGTTTATGGTAGTCAATGAGATTGTCACGTCTGGGCGGGGCGTATCGGAAGAGAGTAGGGTTAAGACGGCCGCAAAAGATGCGTTGTTCATAGCTTGATACTACATGGCGCCACAGTTGTCAGGGTGGAGATCTAAAAGACGCTGCTGGATTTTGTGTGCTACTTACATATCTTCGAATTTCCAGGGTACAGACAAGCATTCATTGCGAAGTTGACGCGTTGTCCGTGCAATCTCAACTCTGCTTCCACTACCAGCAGACGAATACCTGCCGCCTGCTGTGAGAGATCTTGTGTTGTCCAGCTCCCCATTATGTATCCAAGGATGTTAGAAGACGCTATGTTTGAGACCTTGGCTTCGGTGAGAACTTCGCTGGGAACGGGGTGAAGGATATACGTCTTCCACTCCTGCCAAGCAGTGGACACCAATCCGTAGGAGTGCTCGTTCCCAGTTGCATTGAGAACAACTGTGCCCGATGGAATTTCATTGAAGAAGCCTTGGGTGAACGAAAGATCGAGGTCTTCTACCTTGCTAGAATCAGGGGCCTATAGCGCAAATCAGCTCTAGAAAAACTATCCATCGCCTCCGATACAAAATAGGGCGTACCTTTTCTGACTGAGTCAGATCCCAGACTGGAAGAATAGATTCTGGCTGACTATGCAAAATCGCTTTCTGCCGATAAATAATCGGATCGAAGCATCGCTGACTGCCCAAGAGATTTTCTTTCAGCATATCGAAGTATTCCCTGTATGTCATTCCACATCTGTAAGATCTTGATCTCTCGAAATGGCCATAAGGAATCACTGGCACTGCCAATTTGATTGTCGGTCTTGCCCCATTGTTGTCCTCTGTCCCGGATTCGTCGCTGACAGTATACTGCATCCTCAATATCTCCATGTCCAGGTCGTGTTGCATATTTCCCTTGTATCCGTAAGATACTTCTCTCGGATAGGAACATGTTCCGTGCTGGCAGGTAGATGGCCGGTTCCCGTCTCTGCCATCCTTCTGCGGGAATTTCAAAGCCATCCAGCTTGGATCCCCGGAGCCGCTAACATTCAAGAATCGGTATACGTAGGTATAGGGTTCTCTGATGTCCTAGATTGCAAAGTCAGACATTGTGAAGCGGTGCGTCAGACATGTGATGTTCGGAACTTGCCAAGGTAGCCTCAATCAACTCTTCCTCGAAGATCCAAAAACTATGCGACTTCCCATACATATCGTCCTTGCAAACTTCTTCATGCGGCAAATAGTCCTGGAAGACAGGATGCCGGTTCCTTTGGCACATCGGGTGATGCGACTGCGAATCCAACCCCAGAAGAATTCTCCAGTCTTTCGTCATTTCAAGTTTTTGCAAGAGATGCCATATCTCCGAACGTTTCACCTGCTGTGTAATGTCGTGCAGTCCTTGTGAATCACTCCGTCCACTCCAGTCATGCAGACACTCGTTTGATATCTCAAGTTGAAGGCCTGCCTCTGGCGTTGCTGTGACCTTGATTGGGGCTTTGGGGAAAAGATCCCTTGGGTATGCTGGGGACATTTCAATCTTTCCAATTGACGTTGTGTACAGCCGGCTGTCTTCCCAGTAGTAATGTCTCCCCGGGGTTCCATCCTGTGCCAACAATGCCTGGACAGAACGCGTGGGAGCACGCCACCTCGAAAACTCCTCCCTGTTAGTCGACGAATCCGTAGGAATGATCCTACTGGGCACTGACATAAACTCCTGGACAAGAACCTGAGCTTGATCGTACTTCCCATTTGCGAGACAAAAATCTACCAGGTCGTAAATAAAGCCGTGTTCTTCTTGAGTAGCTAGAGAGCCGGGAACCTTCCTCATGAGTTGAACGAGTTCTCTGAGGAGGGGTATAATAAAGGACATAGAAGTGTCATGCCTTTCGTTATAGACGGCTTCACGGTCGCGATATAGCTGCATCATTTCATCCACCACTTTGCTATCGTCAAGCTGGTGTGGCAAACCGACGTCGATAAAGCTATAGAATAATCGTAGCATGTCCCCATCTAGATCAGAGAGACCTTCGTTTCTGCTGTTCAGGAATGCACGAATGATAGCCTCTCTCTGCGCCCAGGTAATGTTCCATCCGGGGTCTGAGTCGATACCTGGTTTTCCCAGGCCATCGGTTTGGCTCCGGAGAAAAGCAACAGCCAAGGAGTTCCGCAGCGAGACAGCAACATGGCTATCAAAATTAGGGATGGTCTCTATTTGCGAGAGAAGTCTCGTCCCGAACTTCATGGCTTCAGTTATCATGAGATTGTTCTTGACACTGAGCCAATATATTGTGACGGTGACAAATGCCTTCAGCAGTGCATGGCTATCAGTTGGAAGGTCCCGAGCCATTCCTTGCACGATCAGAAAAGCTGGATTGATGCAGTAGTTTCCACAGGCTTCCCACAGATCTGGATACTTCACTGACCCGTATATCCTGGACAGAATCCAGATGACGGGGTGATTGTCGCAGCCACCATGTGCAAACTTGAGGCTGGGAGCTCTGCGTTCGTTTTCTCTCTGCCACATGCGGCCGCATTCGATAATGGCTTCTTCGATTTGTCCCTGGCCGGTAAGCGTGAGTATCAGGGTTATGTTGTCTCTCTCCATCGCCTGGTCAGCCTCGCCGAGGCTAGCATTATACCTGAGGTATCTGTCCCAAAGGGAATCGACTGTGGGCTGCCAAGCAGCGATCAGCCGCGAAGCCATGATCAATAGCCAAGTAAATGCTGTCCGCTGTGCAGCCACTTGGTCGACCACAGGGACCTGCTGGTAGATGTTGTGTTGAGTCTGGTCTGAATATTGCAGCTGGGAGTTTGGCCTTGATAAAATGAACAACCCGCGATCACAGCAACGCCAATGCACCGAGCTGGGAGCAAGATAGTGCAAGAAAGGGTCAATCCACGGAAGCAAGCATTCAGTTATAATCCAATTACAGAAGCTTTGACAGACATTTTGCCCGCAAAATAACGCCCAATGTCATTGAAGGAAGCGCTAAGTGGAACGGTCTCAGACGCTAAGATTCGCTGGTGGCTGAGCTCGTATTCGATCCACCATGAATCTACCACATCTTAACGTGATCTGGCGGATACGGGAATGGTAGGTAAGGGTATATTAATAAATAAACGATCCCAAGCCGCCGATATTATTGGTTAACTTGATGACTCCGCATGTTTGATCTTCGTCTATCCGCACATCGGCACCAGTCTAACTCAACCGCCGATTGCTAGCGGAAGTACTAGCTAAATTCTAATGTCCAAACACTGTCAAACGGGCGGGCGTGTCTAGCGTTGAGTAATCGTTGCGGGAAGTTCCGAGGCTGGTACAAAGCTTGGCTAGCGGTTAGTGATGAACGAGTCAGAAATCGCAGTTCTACAGAGTAGGTCATAAGCAACATTCCAGCTTCGGCATTTGCCGCACACAATTTGCACGCTAGTTGGACAATTGCTTGGGCACCATTGGCGAAGTTGGTAGGAACCCAGAATCTAAACAGACTGTGCAGGTGCCTGATATTACTAACACCGTCGAATGAAAACACACATGACTGCAATACATTACTGAATATTCCCATCTTGCCCTTTGCTCTTGAACCGCTTCATCGTTTTTCCCTTTGGCGTGCCCCGGTTCTATCATACACTGCCATATTAAGTCATCCGATCCTGGGTCCTTTGACCTCAGTTAGTCTATCCTAAGCACTACTGGAATCAGAAACATCCTCTTTGGATTCCTCGTTTTCAGCATTACCAGGTTTTTATAATATCTACTGTTCCAGCAATAATATCTACAAACAGGGCCATCGCAAGCAAGCTATGCTACTATGCATTCTACGCCAATGGGTACCCCCGTCAAGGGCAAAGCCTTGGAGAATCGATAGGTTGTTCAGTTACTTCAGGTTAAAGGGTTGTCTCTAAATTGCAGGAAATAAATTCTTATATTTTTTTAACTTGCTATCGATCCTGGAGATGCCGTCAACAAGTGAAAAAGTATGGAGCATAATTAATAGCATGCTCAAAGTTTCAGTCACCTTTTTTCAGTCCACAGAACAACTCCTGGTACACATACTAGAGCGGCGTGACGAGCAGGGTCACTGTATTACTGAGTGAAGAAGGTGGACACGCCATTAACTTGTTTTGATAAGGATATAATATTGCCATGTTCAGTAGTCCAGTACAGTCGAAAAGCCTTTTCATTCTTGCTTTCTGGCTTCGTTCTTTATTACATGTTATACTGTCAATTTTGAGTGAATAGAGCCTCTTTCAGCCATTGTTGGAAAATCCGGGGATCCCCCTTCCCTTCAGGATTCAGACTAACAGTCTGAAAGTCCTAGATTTAGAGTTTAAAGTCCTAGATGAAATCATTTAGAGATATAAACCTGAGAAGAACTCTCATCTCAATAATGAATAACTAAGTTTCATAAAATATATTTTCACCTAGCACTACTGCGCAATATAAACAACATATTGACGGCCGATGTCAGAGGTTGCATTATTTCGCCAAGTCTGGGAGCACGGGCCACAGCGATGGTTAGTGTGATTTTACATTACATAAGACCAAAAGCCAGAAAAAAAGCCTCATACACTAAAAAGGTGAGAAGAGATCCCACTCAGGTCTTCTATGCGTGTCATGAGGTCTGTCATTTTGATGAAGCTGCGAAAGCACTAACAGGAAAGACTGCGCTTGGCGAAGTTGCGCCTATGCTAAGAAGAGGACTTAGTCGCTGCCCATTGCCTCTCCCCTACCCTCAGTTGACTAAAGCCAAATCATTACGCACGACAGTGCCCATGAGCGCAGACTTCATACATGGTTGGCACCGGGCCCCAGGAGAGAAACGAGAAATTCGTCGCGTTCTTGTTTTCCAGTCCTAGATGGAAATGTGGCGCATTTCTAGCCTACATGCTTAATTAGGGGTACACGACAATTAGGAATAGAAGAGTAGGGCATAAACTGCCCTGCCGTTAAGGTCCAGTCGCACAAACCTTGTGACGATATGGGACAGTTTAT
The DNA here is from genome assembly GCA_002234235.1 of Fusarium hostae. Lineage (NCBI taxonomy): Eukaryota > Fungi > Ascomycota > Sordariomycetes > Hypocreales > Nectriaceae > Fusarium > Fusarium hostae. The sequence continues at coordinate 4,646 of NJCR01001602.1, read as the reverse complement.
CCACGCTAGCCAAATTGGGGAATCGTCACGCTCTCTAAGAACTGTACTAATCCATAAGAGGAAATCGTCACGGTCGAACGGTGACGGCATTGTTTCTTGAGTTTAACAAGTGGCTACTTTCCAATGGCTAAGTTTCCGGAAAGAGTTATATAAGATAAGAAATCTTGGTTGTGGTCTTGAAAACCTAAGTGCTGATTCCCTCCTGGATTCGCTCAGGCCTCCTTCAAACATTCGACAGTCCAGAATAAGTCCGCAACCTTACAGCTAGCCACCTCAGCTCAACGGTGGCAATATGCAACACAGCTGGGAAAGTGTTTGATTGCTTTTAGTGTGGCCGCTAGTTTAAGTATCAGGCAGCAATGGGCCGAGGAGACTTCGGCTACGTTGGTTGAGAAAATGGCGCACCCCTGCCACCATACACAAAGTAACTCGTCACTCGTCGTATTCAGAATAGAGCGAGATAGGAAGCTCTAATACCTATAATGCAGTCAGAGGCTTTTTTCTTTAAGGCGAATCCATAATACAGGTTCCTTCATCAGGTCTTAACTATCTCCGTGGAGCAGGCCAATCTGCCTAACGACAACTTGATGCTAATATGATTTGCGGGGTAAAGCCACAATTGAGGAAACATACAACAGCCAATGATTGCCCATTCGCTTCCCCTTACTGCCATGCCGCAATTGTCCTCTCGCATCACTAAGTGACTCGCCGAGCCGCTTTTAAGTTGCTCGCCTGCGCTTGTCAGTCTGTTATAAGTGCTTGGCCAATGGCAAGGGTACCCTTTGTGGAGCTCTGCCGAAACTGAGTCTCAGCTGCAGATTATCCTTCACGGGCTGGACTTGATGTTTGACAGGGCAAGAGCAACACTCGATCGTACGCCGTACATCTCTCGCCGCTGGCTAAACACATTCGCGAAAGATGCTTTCTGGCCGCACGGATTTCGCCTTATACCAAGCTTCAAGCGATATTTAGCAATATAGAAAAGGTTTATCTGCTTCGTGTTCCACGCTCTGCAGTACCCGCCACGGCAGCATCATGAGGTATATAACTTAGGTCTAGGATCCAACGAGGTAAAGATAATGCAACATATATTATACTTAGTCGAACAACTAAAATTAGGAGGAGACGATCATCTTAGCGACAGCTCCGACAGCGAAGATGACGAACCCTATGTCGAGGACTGGCACGACGACTACAAAATTCCTTCTGATCCTGAAAATACAGATATAAATAAATATTCCGACGAAAGTATAGACGAAGATATTAACTCTGAAGAGGATGAGGAAGCGGGAAAAGATCAGACATCAGACTGTGAAGGAGCCGACTTCTGTCTTCCGACTGGCTATTGGCTGCGGCTGTCCGAGGCTTTATTCCAGCTCTCAATGATGTTCTGGACTCATCAAGATCCTGCTGGCAATATGTCATCTTCGGCCATCATTTACTACACTGCTGTCATGGGTATACAACGACGCACTCTCGCCTTCAATCCGGCGCATAACTCTACATCCGAATTAGCAGGACTTATTTGGATTGGCCGGCTCTTATTCCTTGAATATGCCCTGCCGGTCTTTAGCTATACTACACTGGTCTACGAATGGCCATGCCGTGATTATTATCCGTCGCAGCCTGACCGCCTGGATGCTATCCGCAAGAAGTACTTAATCCGAGGCTGTTATAGCCCATTTGGGGAAATCATCGAGCTTAAAGCTTTTGCCAAGTCAATCGTCAAGAGAGAAGGTATTCTGGGAAACCTTTCCTGGGGTCCAGATGGGCAATCATTTACGATCGGATACGACAAAAAGTTCAAGCTTTCTGAATTCTGTGCGACCCATTTAAAAGCCATTGAGCTTGTACAAGAGAGGGTAGACGAGATGATGCTAGGACTGAAAGCGGATATCAACATGGATGAGATACAAGACGATCTTACTTGCCGAACAGCCGGATGGTCTTTCATAAAAGACTCCAAAAACAGGCTAACGGACAGATAGGAACAGTTGGCGGATACACTGAAGTCTTCGAGTTTTCGCGACAAACCTTTTGTTAAGGGCACAGACTGGCAGATCGACACCTGTATAGCATATCTTGATGCAGGTATAGACCTTAGTAAGCTCGCATTCGCTGCATCACATTTTTCGGGAGGGTTACCTGGAAGGGGTACCGAGATAACCACCATCCGACACATCAATACAACACTTGCTATCCGGAACGTCTTCTTTCGTGGAGGTCAGATGATAATCATCGTAAGCTACAACAAAGCGAGGGCATCAAACAATTACGCCTTTTATTTTGTCCGATATCTTCCCAAAGGGCTTAGCCAGAGTCTTTTGAAATATCTCGCCATTATCCGCCCCATACTGGGTTATATCGCAAGACAGCTCAAGGTACCTTATGGGTCCGAGAGCGAGTTCTTCTTTCTTGATCCACATAGGAAGAATAGACACCTTACGTCCACACAAGCTTCCAACGTTATCAGACATCTGACCCAGGATCTAGCTACGCCATGGACTTTATCATCCTATAGACAGGCTGCACTTGCAATCGCCAAACGATATCTCAGCACGCTCGTTGAGAAGTCAAATTTCTATGACCCTACTGAAGCCACCAACCCGCTACGGATGTTTGCGGCTGGGGCCGGTCACCACCCTCGGATGCTACTAACATCGTATGCAATTGACAAAGCGCTCCCATCTAGGCTACAGCCAGAGCTTCTGGAGATGTATTATCGACTATCCAAGATATGGCATGACTGGGTCCAGCAATATAATCAAGAAAACATTAACCCTACTGGATCGGTAACTTACGGCCAAAATCAGGACATGTTGCGTGCCGAATCCAGAGTATTAGAACGACAGCAGAAAAGGATCAAGAAAGGTGGTTCTGTCACCATTGAGGATACAGACAACCTAAGCGACGCCTTCATCTATAACGCCCAGCATCGAATTTTGATATGTATTTCTTGTGGGTCGATGATTCAGCCAGGAGCAAAATCTTTCTATGGCCACCTTAATTCTATGCATCGCATAACCGGGTCGGCCTGTAAAGCTTTAATGGAAAGATTCCAGACCTACGACTTATGTCCGTTCGATGAGCTTCATATTCCAACCGGAATCATTCCTCAAATACAGGGCCTCACTGTTTTCAAGGGCTTTCGGTGCAATGTCTGTCTCAAAGCTTCTAAGTCATCGCACTTCACAATCTCTGGCAACAAGATCAGGGATCACTTGACTATCCACGATCTAGATACAGCGCCCATCTTAGCAGAACAATTGCAAAGATTCCAGTCTTGCTATCTCCAGACGTTCTCATCCGCAAAGGGAAAGATCAAGTATTTTGAAATCAAACTGAGTTAGGATTTAGGTTAAATAGAAAGTTATTTTCTCTTATTTTAATTGTATTTTAACCACATAAATGAATTCTTTATAAGAATAACCTCAAAGTGAATGAACAAGATATATAACCGTACATCGGTCCACATCAAAAAGTCCTCATAGCATACAGACGCCATGCCTCTCTGGAGGGCATGCAAGCTCCAGACATACTTCACGGCTAAGGGCCTCATCGACTATTTTGTGGTCGAAGAAGACCCATCTCTGCCAACAACGGGAGGAGCGCTGGCAGGGTCAGGCCTGGCCATGGCGTCCACATCGCAGGAGGAGGGAAAGCTGTTTGAAGACCTAAAGGCCGATATCATCCAGGCCTCGCGCGACCTAGATAAGGAGGCCGAGATTGTGCAAGACGTCGAGGCGTCACGGGCTGATCGGGTGCCCTGGCTTGTCCATACCGGGTTCCCCACGCACCTACAGGGTCTCCGCGATACCGAGATCATGTCGTCGTATGCATTACCACGAAGCGGGGACGACGGCGGCGGCGGCGATGGTGATGATGATGATGATGATGATGGAGAAGAAGAAGGCGGCGCAGGTGACACGGATAGAGATCTTAAGCGTATTCTTGCCGCAGCCGAGAGTACACTTAGAGACGCATATAGGTTATGCAGCGACAAATCACCTGATCGTAAGATGACGCAGCAGCGTGCGAAGAGGCTAAGCAATTTCCGCAGCGACGATAGTCATATAAGCAGTGCAAAAGCCAGCAAATTCCGCAGCTTCAAGAACAAGTCATCCCTTACCTCCTATTTCTAGATCACAAAGCAGCTCTTGGCATACTATTACTGGGTGGTATATCGTGAGGATGGTCATTTCACAAGAGGGGGTGAAAACCATGTAGTGCCGCAGGATATAATCGCAATGACCCCTCTATAACGACAAGCCATGGAGGACGGTATCAGTGCGTTGCGGAGGCGTGACAAGGCGGTAAAGGGGAGGGGGATATCAAGTTGCGATAAGATGGAAGGTATAGCTAATAGGGACTATAATAAGCGTGACGCCGAGCTGAAGCACACCATCCGCAAATTTTATATCTCGCTTATCTGCCAGACTGTCAGAAGCAGGCCATTCTGGTCTGCCATCTTGAGCTTCTGTGCTATGCTCAGCCGGATGAAGGCTCTGACGCGCCGGGTGGATAACGAGCAGCATAAGCGGTGCACATGGCGCGAACCAGGGAACTTCAACAGCACTCTGTCGGCACTCACCTGGATTGCCCAGCTCATCCTGTTCGACTTCGTGTGCTTCCAGAAGCAGGACGAC